>ML685809.1:14761625-14879071 GCA_007922175.1 Pelusios castaneus
TAAATAAATCTGTTAGTCTTTAAAAGTGCCACAGGACTCTGTTGTCTTCCTACAATAGACTAACACGGCTACCCCTTTGGAATTTCACTTCATTTAGGTGTGTAAATGGGAGCTGTTTGCCTAAATCTGACCATTATTATAAAATGGCATTTCAGCAAAACTCAGCCATATCTCAGGAAGGGATATATTTGTATGGCCTACTTTATAAAAAGTAGATAGCCTAATGTGCCAGCATTATCATTGTACATTTAGTCACTCTGGCCCAGATCCACAAAGGTGCCTAACTCCCAGGCTTAGGTGCCTATGTCCCAGTTTTAGCCCCCAATTTGAGCCATAAAACCAATTTAGCTACCATATAACCATGACAACACCTAATCTCACTCAGGCTATGTCTACATGTGGCCAATAAGTCGACTTTGCTAAGTCAACTTAACAAAGTCAACTTTAAGTCGACTTTGTTAAGTCGATTTAGCATGTCCACACTCAAAAATTAAGTCGACTTCAAGGGGACCTTGCCAAATCGACTTAGAGCATCCACACTGGACGCCTAAGTCGACTTGTAGGGGCTAGGTGGACCTGGGACTGATCCACGGTGGCGGGGGGGGCACCCCTTGCCAAGAGCCAGGGGGCTCAGCATTTGCCCCATTGTACCTGGGTACAATGGGGGCTGAGAAGGACAGGGACACTGGCAGGGCATAGGAGTGGGGTGGGCAGGGCTGTGTCCTGCCCTATGGGGGGGGCATGCCAGGCTCTGCCTGCGCCAGCCACCCTGGCAGGGAGGGCAGTGGGGGAGCCCTGGAGCCCTTTAAGTTGACTTTAAGGCGACTTAGGGCTAATCTGCATCTACACTGGCTAAATCGACATAATAAAGTCGACTTAGCCAGTAAAGTTGACTTTAAACCAGGTTTAATAAAGTCGACTTTAAATTTCCTTAAGTCAATTTAAGGAAATTGTAGTGTAGACGCAGATTAAATTAAGTCGACTTAAGCAAGCTTATGTCAACTTAATTTGTAAGTATAGACGCACCCTCAGTGCCTAAACTTTTGCAGTAAAGGTTCCCTACTGCCCGAGTTTCTGCCTCTGGGCATGCACATTGCTGCCTTGTTCTAGACACTCAGGCATCTATTTCCTGCCTAAGCCTGGAGTGACCCACAAACCTGGCAATGTCAAGTTCACCCACGGGGCCCAATCCAGTAGGTTGTCTTGAAGCAGGCTTGGCGAATCAGATCTCATGCTACATGTAGCCAGAATAACATGTGCTGGTGATAACAACCACAAAATAACTTTTAGAACAGTGGTTAGAACGTGGTCTCTGGGAGATGGAGGTTCAAGCCCTTCCCCCCAGCTGCCTGAGTGTGTGTGTGGATTTAAATAGAGGTCATCCTCATCTTAGGCACCTGCGTCAACTGCAGAGTTATGGGATAGTCTGATGTTGGGCTCCCTCAAGCTCTCCTTTTGGAGTTGTTGCATTCTGAACAAATAGTGAAACCGTCATTACAAAAGGGGGATTCGAACCCACCTCTCAGCAGTATACCCTAATTACCATGTCGTGTGCCCTGCTTTCTCTTGATGGATCTTCAAGTAGGGCTACATCATGGAATAGCTTTGACAGGAAAGATTGAGGGCGCCCCTCATCAGAATATCCCATAGCTGAATAACCAGAACATGTTGTGCCTTTTTCAAGTCCTGGCTTCTCCCTCAGGCAGAGGGGAGAAGTGAGACATCCCCGATAAGTGCTCTAACCTCCTGCTCTGGCCATTTTGTGCAGCGTTGAGGCAGGCAGCTAATTCATTCTTACAAGAAATGACATTGGTGCCTAAGAACTGCTAACTCCATTAGAGGGGTGCTCAGATGCAGATCACAAGCAGAGATAGATGCCACCCTCCCTGCAGCATGGACACAGGAAGAAGGAAGGGGCTCAGCATATACCTTTCTTCTTGGCATCTCCCATTGGCTGGCTTAGGTGGTTCTCTGCCTAGAGTGCTATATTTAAGGACTGCATTCTGAGACACCTCTCTCCACATTCTTGTACAGGTGTCCAGGCACCTTACTTGGACTTTTGCATTGCACTGTTGTTCTTGGGATCCACCTAGAAGTTAGGCGTTGTGGCAAAGCCAAAGTCCCTTTGTGGATCCAGGCCTCTGTGCTGTAACACTAGCTGGCATTCTTTGTCCACAAAGGAAATTATGTTGTGAGAATGGCCTGGTTAATATACCAGCATAGAGTAGCACAGGCATCTCCAGCCCAGAGTGTGCAAATCCTAGTGTGCGGGGACAGTACCAGGGCGTGGAGGAGCCTGTTGTTTTGTTGCAGAAGTAAGGAAGCATTGACTGGTTCGCTGTCGCCAGGAGTTGATATTATAGGGGGGGAATAGAGAGTGGTAGGCTGGTCTCTCCCTACCAAGAAGCAGCAGCAGGCCACTTGGGACAATTTGCAACATATAGAAGGTGTGCAGGGAGGGAGGACTCTCACTTCAGAAGACTTCTCCAGGCACTGGGAGAGGCAGGGCCTTCTGGAGGAAGGGTTTTTTTCTGTGTTTGTCATGTGAGGCCTGTGAAGAAAGGGGTAGTGTTAAGTGGAGAGGGTACAAAATCATCTGGATTGTTCCTATACATTTTAGATAAACAACCCCATCTTTTTGGATGCTTATCTGAACAGAACCTCAAATGCCTGGAGAATTAGCCACCCCTGAAGCTGCATCTGGTACTAATATGTCACATTGGTGTCATTTTTGTGTGGCAGCCCTCGAGCGCACTTGCACCCTAACCCCCAATTTTTTGAAGGCATAGATAGCATGCAGGGTTTGGAGAATGTAGCTCTTGAAATTCAATATATTAGCCTCCTAAAGCCACAAATTGTGTCTTAATCTTTTATATTGTATTTTTTCTTTTAAAACAGCTTTATAAGGAATCTGCATGCACAGTTGTAATGAAAGCAGCCCATCTGATGGCTGTTTGGTGGCCTATGCGGAACAAGTTAGTGGTCTTATTCCAGTTCCCAGCAAGCAAGCATGGCATCACAACAGCCCCCCCCCCCTCGCACATGATTTGTAAACGTGGCAGGCTCAACAAAAAGAACGAGGCCTGGACGAGTTATTCTCTCCTCCAACAAAATGTTCCCACTAGCTTAAAACTGAAGCCCATTGGTAGGGCATTATGGGAAGCTCATTTGTCTGCTGACTATGCTGTATTAGTTCTGTGGCAATCTAGTCTCCAGGGCTAAGAATCTGAAAATTTTACCAAGCATTAATTTAATCTGATGTTTCTTGTTTAAAAGACAGTAGCTCTGGCAAAAATTATAGTGCTAGTCTAGATAAATGCCTTTCAGAATCCACTAATTCTTCTACTGACATGATTAAATTAATAAATAAAAAGCTTCTGTATTGTAGTTCTATAATGTGTAAGCAGAAAAATAAAATTATTCATTTTTTCCATTGCATATTATTTTTTTTGAATGTACTTATGAAAGTAGTGTGTTCAGGAGTGAAGAGGTGTCTCCAAAAAAAAAAAGAAGTCTATTTCAGTTCAAGTTCATTCATATTCTCTGGCCATGCATAAAAACAACTGAGCTATGAAATTGGGCAACATGTTTTCTGGCAATAATGAGAAGATAATATTCCTGAGGAGTATTTAAGCAACATCACTATTGATAGGTTAATTAGAAATAAAAATGTGACTTCCGTTACACACTTTTTGAACGATCCTTATTTCACACTTAACTAATTAATAATTGTCTTGTTACTAGACGCCAACCAGCATATACAATCAGAATTTTAAACATATTCAACACAAAGAGGAAATGGATATAGCAGCTATGTGGTAAGAAGATTAGGGTTGGAAGGGCCCTTGACTGGGCATCTAGTCCAACTCCCTGCTAAAAGCAGGACCAATCCCAACTAAATCATCCCAGCCAGGGCTTTGTCAAATCTTTTGTCCCTTTTTTGAAGATGGTCACTATTTTTGCCCCTTTCTGATCATCTGGGACCTCTCACAATTGCCACAAGTTTTCAAAGATAATATCCAATGGCTCTGTAATCACATCAGGCAGCACCCTTGGATGCATTGCATCCAGCCTCATGGACTTGTGCATGGACTCATCTCAGCCTATCTTAAACTTGCTTCAGCAACTTTGCAATTCTTGAGTAATTACGTCAGTGTCATAAAAGAAGTGTACAGTTGCCCTGCTGCAGAAAAATTAATTTAATTGCATGCACAGGCGTTCAATCTGTTAAGTAGGGAAAACTAATGGTAAAAGCAGCCCTCGATGATTTTGTGCAGAAGGCATTATTGTCTGCCACCTTATTAATGCATTTTATAATTAAACATCTTGAAAGAGACTAATTATCCTCTGAAAAATGACATCTCCCATTTATATGGGCATTATATTTTACAATTGAACTGTTTTTCACATTATTTATTTTTGCATAAATTTGTTGTCAGTGAAACTGAAAGCCTAAGGGCTCATTTACACTTGGAAATTCATTGAAATACCTATTCTGGGATAGCAATTCCAGTAAATTTCTAAGTGTAGACAAGAAAGCCCTTATTTCATTGCCTGGAGGTAGGCGCAGAGTTGGCTGTGCAACGTTGCTCATAGCAGGGAGTTGTTGCAGCGTCAAAAGCTGGGTTTACAATAATATTTGAGTAAAGTTATCAAAAATACCCAATTACAGGGTAAGTTATGAAGTGGACTGGACAGAGGCTCCTAGGATAATTTCACACATAAGCCTGGATGTCATTTTTGGGGGTGAGGAATGGATGACAACGTGTCTCTTCACCGCTCCAGCTTTCAGCAGACACTTGCACCTGAAGTCAACCTCCGAACACTGCATCCACACTGGGTGCTTTCTTAAGTCGACTTAATAACTCCACCGCTGAAGGTCGACTTAACTCCTAAGTCAACCTTATTTAGTCGACTTAAAGCCGGTGTCGATGTCCTAAGTCGATCTAATTGACCTCCAGGCCGGGGGATGGGCTGGGGAGAAGAAGCGTTGCAGTTGGGGGATTGGGCCGGGAAGAAGAGAGAGCTGCGTTTGGGTGGTCGGGCAGGGGAGAAGGGAGAGCCGCAGTCGGGTGGTCGAGCAGGGGAGAAGGGAGAGCCATGGTTGGGAGATCGGGCAGGGGAGAAGAGAGAGCTGCGGCTGGGGTTTGAGCAGGGGAGAAGGGAGAGCCATGGCTGGGAGATCAGGCAGGGGAGAAGGGAGAGCGGCAGCTGGGGAGAAGCGAGAGCCACAGCTGGGGGGTTGGGCAGGGGAGAAGGGAGAGCCGCAGCTGGGGGATCGGGGAAGGGCGAAGGGCAAGCCAGGGCTGGGGAGATCAAGCAGGGGAGACTTAAGGCGACTTAAGTTTCCAGTGTGGCCACTCTAAGTTGACTTAACAAGTTTGACTTAAAGTCGAGCTTGTTAAGTCGACTTAACAGAGTTGACTTAACTTAACCAGTGTAGACATAGCCAGAGAGCTGTTGGGCCACCGCGCCAGGATCCCCGTGGCTCAGGCAGGTGTGGGTTGGCCCAACAGTGCTCCATGCCCCACATGATGGCTGGCCCCGCCCCCTAAGGCAAATCAGCCAGCCTGGAGGTGGGGCAGGAGTGCCACGTGCGACCACAGCCTCTGAGCCCAGGGCCCCAGCCCACCTCAGCCCCAGGCCATCATGGTGGAAGTCCATGGCCCAGGCAGCAACAGGACCCACAACCGGGGGAGAGGTGACAAAAGTGGGCAGCTTGGGCCCCAGGGTCTCTCCCTTCCACTGACAATCAGCTGTTGAACTAGCCATGGAGAACGCTGTAGCAATAAGCATCAGATGTTGCTGTGCCTTATGGGCAGGCACGAAGCTGCTCTCTGCTTGGTTCCAATAGGTTCTTGTGTGCAGATAGAAGGGAGGCCATTGGGGCAGGGGAGGGATCTGAGCTAACTGTACAAAAGAAAATGATCCTTGACTCCTTACCCAGCAGCAGCCTTAATTTTTACTGTCCCCTGATCCTCCACAGAGGTTCAGGTACAGGGGAGGGGAGCTATGGAGAGCCACAGGCTAGTGCAAGGGTGGAGAAATCTTGCAGGGGGAACAGAGTTTGGGGAACACAAGCTTTGGTTGAGGAAAGCTGAGGGGAAAATTGATGGTGTGACAAGGTGTATGGTGAGGCAGGATATTTGTTGGGATGAGGAGAATTTTGTGAAGATAGAATAGAAACTGGAAGGAGGAATGAGTGCATGTATGATTGGGGATACGGAGGTGTTCATGGGTGGTGGTGGCGTTATGAGATGGAGCACATACTGCGGGAGTGCCTTGGAAGAGCATGAGGACAGCTCGTGGCATACCACAGGACTGTGTGTACCTTCCCATTTCTCTGCCAAAATTGCACTGCTGCCTATAAACTAAGCAGAATTTGACTTTCAGAATTGAAAGCCTAGTTCATTACCTAACTGTGCTTAATGGACATGCTTCTAAAATGATTTTAATGGAGTAACATGATATAATGTTAGTAGGATCATGTCCTAGAGCCTTTCAGCTCTATCGCAGTGGCCCCAGACCCACAGGGACTGTTTGTTTGTAAATGAAATTTTCTGATAACTGTCTGGTGGTCTCAAACCTGTTTTCAATAGATGTGTCCAGTTTCTACTAGACAAAAATCAGAACCATGGTTAAAAAGACTACAAAGATGTCAAAACACTGCAAGTGTATGGAGATGGAACCATTCTGTCACTCTTACGGGTTATCCCACCCACTCAGGGTTGAGGTAATGTGAGAAATCTTGCAGAGAGGCTGCTCAGGCTGTACCTCTTGTAGCGTAGATTAATTCTGTCATCAAGCCTGCTATTTGGCATCTTGCCACAGGGCGATTTTAAAAAATGCTCTTAATGTTATGTGCAGTTTCCTAAAGTTTATGATAATTCACATAATAAATCTTTATAATTCTCCTAGAAAAACTCAGATTTAGGTACAGTAGCTAACTGACATTTTAGTATTTTATTTGTTAAAATTTTACATTAAACCAATCTTATTAACTTAACATTCTTTTACATATCTTGTTAAACGGATTTTTGTTATTAGCCACAGTGTCATAAAGATGTTTATAATGAGTCAAGCTGAGCACATTTTTTGAGAGAATGAAGTTAATCACATTATGAAAGAAGTATTTTTTCTCCTTACTCTTCCACAAATAATTTCTGTAAAATGCATTCAGCTTTTGAGACTGATGCTGTCTAATGGGTCACCCGTGGTTAAGTCTCCCATGATTTATTAAAAGCCTTCCTACTGCTGAAATATATTCACTATCCTAGAGAAACTCATTGTACATTTCTTTGCTGTACATATACAATACAGCTGATCATTTTTTTGTCCATATGTCAATAGAACCTTGGCTGTTGCCATTTGCATAAAACTAGACTGTGGCTCACTATGCTCCTGGGTGGCATGCAGATAGTATGCTTGAATATCCCAACATAATTCCCAGAATTCTGATCAATCGCAACTGTATCCCTCTAGAAGTGAGGCTGGATAGTGATGTATGAAGTAGGGAATTGGCATTTGAATGAAAGTGCCTTATGTAGACTGACAATTCAGACAGAAAGGGCAGCTAAATGTTCTTCTGTAGCACTAGGGTGGACTGCACATCATTAGATCAGAGGTGTCAAACATGCAGCCCACGATCCACTCTGCTGTGCTCTGCATTAGCTCAGTGGTGTAACAATGGGGGCAGGGGAAGGGAAGCCCCTGGGTGCTGGACTTGGGGAGGAGTGGCACCGAGCCATTTTCCCCCAGGGCCCGATTTCTTGGGCCCTGCCCCCCATCAAGGCAGCGGCCAGCCTGGGGCAGGGCACTGGCAGGGAGCCTGGCCGGCGCTAACAAGGGGACCTGGCAAGCCCTGTAGCCAGAAGCCATGCTCTGCAGTGCTCTCACCCAGCTCCCCAGCCAGCTGGTCAGGCAGGGAGTGGGGCTGGCTGGTGCGTGGGGATGAGTGGAGCAGCCTGGCCCAGGATCCAGCCTTGGGGCACCACCGGAGCAGAGCAGAGCCTGGGGCCGGGGTGTGCAGCGGTTTGGGACCATGCGGCCTTGGCGCTGGGAGGAGTGGGGGCAAGAGCAGGAGGTAGGGGGGCTTGAGAGAGCAGGGGCAAGAGTGGGAGGGGCTTGAGGGAGTGGGAGCAAGAGCGGGACGTGGGGGGGCTTGAGGGAGCGGAGGCAAGAGCGGGAGGTGGGGGGCTTGAGGGAGCGGGGACAAGAGCGGGAGGTGAGGGGCTTGAGGGAGCAGGGGCAAGAGTGGGAAGTGGAGGGCTTGGGGGAACGGGGCCAAGAGCAGTTTAGTTTTATAAACCTGTGAGGTTTATTTTTGCTTATATCAGTTTGTGGCCTGCCAGACTGAGCTGCTGACAGAAATGGCCCCCATGGCTAACTACCTTTGACACCCCTGCACTAGCTAATGGCAGCAACTAAAGAATGTGCGCTCCTACTGTATCTCTCTGTCATGCGGGTTCTGAAAATCATTACAAGCCAGGAGTGCAGGAACAATTTGCATAATGCTGGTGCTGAGAGCCATTGAACCAAACTGTAACCTGAACCCTGAATTGAACAAAGCAGGAAAATATCATCATCCCCATTTTATAGATGAGGAAACTGAGCAGTGAAGGGGACTTGCCCAACTATGTTGGTAGCAACATCATGAATAAAACCCAGATCTTCTGAGTCCTAGTCTACTGCAATGTCCACTCGGTCATGTGGGCTAGTGATGTACACGAGGGGCATTCTTGCTATAACAAAGACTATAAGAGTTGGTCTACACTGGTGGCAATGGCTAAAGAGAGATGTGCAAGCTATATTTATGTAGCTTGCATATCTCCCATTGATATACCACGATGTATTCACGACTAACTGAGTTGTCCAGAAAGCGCTCTCCAGTCAACCGAAGGGGTCTACACAGACCTGCTCAATCAATGCTGCCACAGCAGTGTAGACATATTATTAAAATGGGGAGGCAGATTACTATTTCAAACATTTTTATAATAGCAACATAGGTGTGGAAGAGAGCTGGCAAACTTTCAGCTGCTCTCCCTATTATAGTCTAAAATTTGGTTTTCTAGTATCTTTCACACTAAATGTTGGTCAGAATGATTTACAAAGCAATGGGTCTGATACGCAAAAATCACATTCTGCATTTAGTTACACTGCTATAAATCTGAAGTAAATTAATTGTCTTTTACAGACTTCGGCACAGGTAATTCAATTTATGTCTAAGCAAACAGAGCAGTTGTTACAAACAGTAGCAGTCAAGTAGAAAGCAAAAAGGCATTGTCTCCTAGGACTGGTTGAACATTTTCTGTTGAAACTAGTTTTTCAACAGAAAACTGAGCTTTCAATTAAATGATTTTTTTCACAAAATGTGTCCACTTTCCATGGAGAACTCTGAACCTCTATCAAAAAGCAGAACACCCCAACCACAAACCTTTCAGAAATGATGCAGATATGATTCATGAGAGTTATAATTTGAATGCCTAATGTCTATTTTGTGTTCCATGGGTTGCCCAGCCAGATTACTACACCTCTTATATTGTAGTGTAAGAAGGACAAGTGGGTGCATGTTGGAAAACGTAATCTGGTCTAGGATTCTGGTCCATAGAGGAAAATGGGGGTATAAGACACCACAGCAGCATTTTTTAATTGAAATTGTCAGGTTTTGATTTTAGACTTTTTTGCCAAAAAGCTACAATTTTCTGCAGGGAAGTACACACCATGTCTGACCATCTCTACACTTCTCAGTCTTGTTGAGTGCTGTGAAGGTACACAGCACACTGCAGAACAGGGCACAAAGAATCTGAGGTTCATGAGGGTGAATATATTTTATACACAACAAAGAGCCTTTGATACCTTGTCACTTGTTGAGTTCAGTCAGATTATTTCCCCCCTCTTTCAGACAGAACTTTAAATTGTTTCATCTCCTCTGTGTTCTTGGTGTATCTTTTGAAAGTGAATGTCTCACATCTCATCTCTGATTCTTTCAGTTCCACCAGCCTTGTACCTCACCTTTTTCAGTTTGTTTATTGCTATTGAATCAATTGACCCATCCACTGATCTGACGTGCATCGGATTCTCCAACCCTCCTAAACTCTGTAGTGTCTTTTTACCCTTTTCACTCTCCGTTTTCTTTTCTTATTACTTGCTGAATAGATTCCAACACAACCGGTTCTGCAGCTTGCTACACTATTCATGCTTTTCAAGCTCTCTACTTTGACTTAATGTTTTTCCAGTTCTGTTTTCCATTTCCCACGCCTCTTTACTTTGCTTTTTCAGAGATATAGAGATACTTCCCCTACTCAGAAAATATCTGCACCAGAATACTCTTGGGGGCAGTTCACTTGTGAAGATTTTCCCCCCAGTTTTTCCTACTGTTCCATAGATGTGTTTTTGTCTTCCCTTCCATGCTGAATGAGTGAGTCACTGATGAGATTCCCCCTTAGGATAGTTACTGAGTACAGTGAGGGTCCTGTTCAGTACTCTTGCTCATGACAGCACGGTTCACTTGCCTCAGCCTTGTCCATAACTCTCATCAACTTCTTCAGCACCTACTCAGGAAACCACATAGCTAAAGTGAAGGCTATTCTGCGCATGAGGGGAGAACTTGCTTGAAATATTATTGAGTGGGTCACCAGTATTTTCTACCAGAAAATTCCTGCATATCTGCAGGGGGATGATGCCAGAGTGTGTCCATCCCTTGTCTTTCCCCTCTATAAGCCTGAAGTCCTATTCTACAGGGGGAGTAGGCGCTCGGAGTTACTTTGGCAGATTGGCAGAAAAAGGAGCAAGCTGACAGGGTAACTTTCCTTTACCCAGAACGCACGCACGCACGCACGCACGCACAGGGAAGTTTAGTAACCTCAAAATTAGAGTCTGTCTGACTATGAAATAGATGATCATCTAAGACTGCAGAACACATCAGTTAAAATGCAACCCCAGTGGATTGTCATTTTCCCTCCAATGATTTATGAGTCACTGGCTACTGGTAGTGCTGTTGGAAAGTAATTTTAAGTTTCTTCCGTTAAAATTACTTACGCTTATAACTCAAGGAAGTATCATATGCCTCCCTTTGTTTTGGTTTATTTTTCAGTCTCCTTGTACTGTATTTTCTCCATTGTTTTCCTGTGGTCTCCTCTTTCAAAATCTAGGGCTATGTCTACACTTGCAAGTTAGTTTGAATTAAGGAAACCTTAATTCAAACTAACTTAAGCCTTGGCCACACTAGACTTTCATTAGTTCGAATTAAGGGCTTCCTTAATTTGAACTAATAAATTTGATTGTTTAGTTCGAACTAACCCTTAATTCGAAATAGTTAGTTCGAATTAAGTCAATGTGGCCATATTAGTTCGAACTAACTGCTTAGTTCGAACTAATCGGCAGATCGACCTTCGTGCAACTGACTAATTCGAACTAAGCAAGTGCCCTACATGGCCATGGCTAGTTCAACCTATCATTCTAGTGGGGTCATGCTAGTTTGAATTAAGTTAATTCAAACTAACTAAAATTAGTTTGAACTAGTTAGTTCAAATTAACTAATTCAAACTAGCTTTTGTAAGTGTAGACAGAGCCCTAAGTGTTTGAAATTAATTTACATGTTTTGCTTCAGTTATTTTCTCTAATAAGCTATGTTTGCAGAAGATGGTTGTACCCACACTCTTTATTTAGATCAATGTCCCTAATTTCTTAAATATTGTGTCTTAGATTTTGAATTTTGCAGTTATAATATTCCAGGAAAGATGATAACTGTGCTGGGATGGACTCCATCTATCAAATACTAGGAAGAGAATCTTTGGAAATTATCTGGCTAAAGTGATAAGGAGAGCTTTAAATTAGATCTTATGGAGAATAGTGACAAAAATCCAGCGAATGCACATATAGACTTAAGTGATGAAGTAAAGGGGAAAGGGTTAAATTCTGGAAAAGGGAATAGAAACCACAACTGCAAAGACGCAAAAAGGAAAGCAACAAGGCAGTCTGCAAAATATATTCAATGCATGTTTACCAATGCAAGGAGTATGGAACACAAACTGGATCAACTGGAAATCATAGTATATGAAGAAAATTATAAATTAATTTGCAGAAATGTGGTGGACAACTCCCATGACTGGAGTATCAGCATTCAGGCATATCACTTGTTTGGGGAAGACTGGTACAGGAAAAAGGAGGTGGCATTGCACTGTACATCAAGAATGTGTATACTTGCTTTAAGATCCAAGAGGAAGTAAGTAGAAGACTTGCCAAGAATCACTGGGATGCACGCTACAAGCAGGTAACAAGATTAGCTAACACACATGAACTAGTATAAATAAAGGATTCCCTTCCCTGATATCTGCTGTAAGACTATTACTGCAAAATATTATATGTCCTGCAAGTTCTTAACATGTGTAGGGGACAATTTCTGATTCAGAAAGTTCTGGGAACAACTAGAAGGATCATCCATTTTGGAGCTCGTGTTGACCAACAGGGATGAATTAGTTGTGAGCATGAAAGTGTTTGGTAACTTCAGAGGAAGTGGTCATTATGTGATAGAATTCAAGATCCTAAGGAAAGGAGGATATAAGAATAGCAAAACAAGGAGATTGAACTTCAGAAAGGCAGATTTCCAGCAACTCAGAGAAATAGTAGGCAAGGTCCAACAGAGAGACCAATTGGGAAGAAAAGGAGTTAAAGAGGACTGACAGTTTCTAAAAGATGCAATAGTAGAGGCTCAACATTAAGCTATTCTGATGCACAGGAAAGATAAGAAAAGCAACAGGAGGCTAGTGGCTGCACACGGAACTTTATAGCTATCTAAAAATCAAAAGGGATATATATGTGGGACCTGATCCTATGTCTTACACTTACCTGCACTTATTTTCCTCCCATTCCGTAAGTTCCACATCTTTAAAGCATCTGATGAAGTGGGATTTTCTCCCACGAAAGTTCACGCAAAAAATAAATTTATTAGTCTTTAAAAGTGCCACAGGACTCCTTGTTTGTTTTGCCGAACTAGAGTAACACAGCTACCCCCTTGGAATATGGGAAATAGAAGGAAGGGCATGTCATCAAGGAAGTATACATGGGAATAGCGCAAGTGCGCAGGGACAAAATCAGGAAAGTCAAGGCAAAGAATGACTTATATCTGGCAAGAAATGTTAGAGACAACAAGAAGGAGTTCTACACATAGGTCAGACAAAAAAGAAAGATCAGGGATGGTGCTGGACTGCTGCTCAGTGGAAACGGTGTGCTGATAATAGAGGACAATAGGAAGGCAGAGCTGCTCAGTGCTTCTTTTGCTTCGGTCTTCTCACAAAAAATAACATGTGACCAGATGACTAGTGAAGTTATCATAGAGAGTAAAGGATTCAGATCATGAAATCTCAGAGTCACTGGCAACAATATTTGCAAACATATGAATGACAGGAGAAGGAGGAGAGGAGAGGTTGATTCTCTGTATTTTGAAGTCTTTAAATCATGATTTGAAGACTTTAATAACTCAATCAGAGGTTAGAGGTTCATTACAGGAGTGGGAGGGTGAGGTTTTGTGGCCTGCACTGTGTGGGAGGTCAGACAAGATGATCATATCGGTCCCTTCTGACCTTAGAGTCTATGGCTATGGCTACACTTGGCCAAATAAGTTGACTTTGCTAAATCAATTTAGCTTGTCCACACTATAAAATTAGGTTGACTTAAAGTAGACCTTGCCAAATCATAGACTCATAGACTTTAAGGTCAGAAGGGACCAGTACGATCATCTAGTCTGACCTCCTGCAAAATGCAGGCCTCAAGACCTCACCCACCCACTCCAGCAATAGGCCACCAGCAATAGACTGAGTTATTTACCTCCTTAAATCATGATTTAAGGACTTTAAGATACAGAGAATTTACCAGTAGGTGAGCCATGCCCTGTGCTACAGAGGAAGGCGAAAAGCCCCCAGAGCCCAAGCCAATCAGCCCTGGGGAATAATTTCTTCCTGACCACAAATATGGCAATCAGTTAAACCCTGAGCATGTGGGCAAGTCTCAACAGCCAGTTACCCAAGAAACAATTCTCTGTAATAACTCAGAACCCACACCATGTACTCTCCCCTCTTAGGCCACTTGTATATCCACCACACGTAGCCAAATATCAGTCAACTTCCAAAATAGGCCATACTGGATGCCTAAGTTGACTTCTAGGGGCTAGGTGGACCTGGGAGTGGTCCATGGTGGGAGAGGGGGCACCCCTTTCAAAGTGCCTGGGGGATCAGCATTTGTCCCATTGTACCAGGGTACAATGGAGGCTGAGCAGGACAGGGACAGGGGCAAGGTATAGGAGTGGGGTGGGCAGGGCTGTGTCCTGCTCTGTGGGTGGACACGCCAGGCTCTGGCTGTGCCAGGCACCCTGGCAGGGAGGTCAGTGGGGGAGCCCTGGAGGCCCTTTAACTCAATTTAAAGTCAATTTAGGGCTAATCCACGTCTACACTGGCTAAATTGACTTAAGGAAATTGTAGTGTAGACGCAGAGTAAATTAAGTCAATTTAAGCAGGCTTAAGTCAACAATTTACAAGTGTAAATGCACCCTATGAATCTATGGGAAGTCTTGGAAGAATGGGGAATGGCTAGTGTAGTGTCCATCTTTATAAACAGGGAACAGGAAGAGTTGGGTAACTATTGACCAGTCAGTCTGATCTCACAACCTGGGAAGCTACAGTAATGTATAAAACATTCTATTTGTGACTCTATGGAGGATAAAGAGATAATCACTAGCAGTGAGTATGGATTTACCAAGAACAAATTACGTCAATTTTTTTTACAAGGTTATAGGTTTGGTGGATGGGGGAATGTGGTGGCCATAATATATCTGGACTTCAGCAAGGCTTTTGACACCGTCCCACATGACATTCTGCTAAATAATCTGGAGAAATGAGAGCTTGGTGGATCTACCATTAAGTGGATACATAATTAATTTGACAATCGAAAACAATGAGTAACTTCTAATGGAATGATGTCAGATTGGAAGGACATCTCAAGTAATGTTCCACAGGGATCTGTTGTGGGCCCAGTGTTAATTAATGTCTTTATTAATGACCTTGATGTAGGACTAAAGAGCATAGTCATCAAATTTGCAAATGATACAAAGCCTGGGAGAAGGGGGATAGTTGCCATCACTTTGGGGGATAGAGCTAAAATTCAAAGGGATCTTGATAAATTGAAGAACTGGGCTTTAGAGAACAAAATGAAATTCAACAAAGACAAATGTAAGAAGCTACACTTAGGGAAGAAAAACCAAATGCACGAATAAAAATGAGAGATAACTGTCTTGGCAGCAGCTCTTCTGAGAAGGAGCTGGGAGTTGTGGTGGCTCACAGCCTCTGCATGAATCAAAAATGTGATGGTGTTGCAAAGAAACCAAATGCAATTTTCGGTTGCATTGACAGAGGCATAGCATGCAAGTCATGGGACGTGACAGTACTGCTCTATTTGGTGTTGGTTAGGCCTCAACTACAGGCCTATGTTCAGTTTTGGTCACCAATGTATAGGAAGGATATAGAGAAACTGGAATGGATCCAGAGGTGAGTGATAAAGATTGTCAAAGGGATAGAATGAAAGCCTTATGAGGAAAGACTAAAGGAACTGAGTATGTTTAGTTTGGAAAAGAGGAGACTAAGGGGGCGACATGATAGTGGTCTTCAAATCCTTCAAAGGCTGTTAAAAAAAGATGGAGAAAAGTTGTTCTCTCTTGCCATGAATGACACGACATGTAGCAACGGGTCATGTAGCAACTACAGCACAGCAGATTTAGATTAAATCTCAGGAACAACTTCCAAAGAACAGCAGGAACAATGGAGCACTGTCTAGGGAGGTCATGGAAGCTCCTTCACTGGAGGATTTCAAAAAGAGACTGGATAGCTTTTGGTCTTGGATGGTTCAGACACAACACATGCTGCATCTTGGCAGGGGGTTTGACTAGATGACCTCTGTGGTCACTTTTAACCCTGTTCTATACATTGACCTAATTTAGACCTTACTGTTCAGGATTCTGAGTTTGAATGTATGTTGATAGACTTCCAAATTTTTCAGAATTTATCCAGACTAAATTGAACCAGCACACTTGCCAATAATTAGGATTATGTGAGGTTTGCTGATGAAGAACAGACAATGCAAATTTGGGTTAGACTTGGCACTTGGGGCTTGTCTTCATAAGGAAGCTGTACCATTGTTATTATACCAACTGGTCCTAGTGTGGTTTATTGATATAAAGATTCTTTATACTGGTACAGCTATTCTTGTCTGGGAAGGGGAATATCTATAGCAGTGTAAGTCACTCTTATACCAGCACAGTACTGGAACTTTTTTTTTTTTTTTTTTTTTTAACAAGTAAAGCGTTATTTATGTATATTATTTTTATAAGTATCATATGAACCTGAGTTTACATTTAATATTATCCTGCCTCACTGTCAGGAGTTAAACCCAAGGAGTTTGTTAAAAGGGAAGCAGAGAGGAAAATGAAACAATGACAGAGACACTTGTGAAATTATTCTATTCAAATGGTGCATATAATTTTATTGGTCAAATCTTTGGCTGAATGCAGCATCCTTTATGGTTCTGTAATCTCAGTCACATGCCCTCAACTCTATGACTGCCAGAGTTTACAGCAAAGGAAGAGCTCTATTGCGTTCCTCACTCTTACTCACACCCTCACTAATAGCATATATCCTGGTTATGACTTTTTATTAGGTACAATAAACTTTGGTAAAACAGAAAGAAAAGAACAAATGAAAACACAAATCAACAATTTTAAAAGCTAAGTCATTTACACTATAGATAGAGAGGCAGTAGTTTTCATTTATTGGGCAATGCTGGCTGGCTGGTGGTTCCTAGTGGAAGAGGAGTTATTGGGTGTCCTGTATTTCCACAGTTCCTGTACAGGCAACCTCCCAGTGCCAGGGGCTTTGTGATCTGTTTACAGTCCAGGACCAAATCGAGTCTTACAAACCGTAGGTGCAAAGTGCAATAGTAACAGTGACACAGAGACTATAACAAAATTTCTGAAAATCTTGACTTCTTCACTGAAATTCATGAAATTCTTCACTTTTCATTTTATATAAATATGGATAGACCTCAGTAGTATACAAATCAGGAAGTTAGACTTGTTGCGGTTGTGTGGTATGAAAGTGAGTGCAGAACTACAGTTAGAACTGCAACTTTATAGCAATCTATTCTCTTTCTAGTAAAGCACCATTTTCCATTTCCCATCTTTATGATTAAACATTGGAGTAACAATGCTGCATACATTAGATATTTTAAGGAAAACTTTGTGTGCTGATTCTTGTTAATCCTCTTTAACTGTATTATCATGTTGCCTTCCCCCCTTTTTTGTGCACCGAGTGAATTTGTTAGATATTAACATGCAACTCTAGATGAGCTTATGCTTACTCTTCAGCTAAACACTTCACTACAGCTGGACAAATCAAAAGCATATATCATGAGCCACTCATTTTTCTTATATATAACACATTTTTTTAAAAATAATGTGGAATTTCCTAAATTAACTTTGCAATTTTGTCACAGTCAGTGCACTGATGTGATTTTTATTATTATTTATATTCCAACAACACATGGAATTCCAATTTAGCTCGGTTGTACTAGGTGCTGTACAAATAAATAGTGAAAGTTAGTCTCTGACAAAAAATCTTATCTTTTAAGTGGACAAAACTACTAGAGGTGAGACTGAAGTGAAGTGATTTCCCCAAGGTCATAAGCACACAGTGGAAGAACCAGGATTTGAACCTAGGCTTTTGATGGTCAGTACATTGTCCAATGCACTAGATCACCTTGTCTTCTATTTGGGCTATGGAAACGAATAATCACTGTGCTATTATTTTTATTACAATGCAACAAACTCTTCATTCCTTGGAGTTGCTAAGATGTCTAGATATGAATGAAAGAATATGGAGAAAAATTTAAAAAAAAAAAAAAGCAATTAGAAAACAACATAGTCCATCCACAAAGAAATAACTCAGACCTATTGCTTACTTAATATAGTTTCTTCAGGTCTTGTTAGGATGCTTAACAATCTAAAAGTGTTTGTTCTTGGATCTATAGGATTTCTGTCTGAGCTTGTCACAAAATGCATAAAACATTTCTTACATGCGGTCTACAAATACCTGCTAAAATATATTCCTTAAAATGTGTATTATGGAACTATTTCAAAAGAGCTAAATTACTCACCCTCATTCTTCCATTTCTTATTGCTGGCCCATCTTCTGCTAACCTCAGCACATACAAATCCATTTTGTATTCCCTTCCTCCTCGAATACTAAATCCAAACCCTTTGGCTCCCTTCTCCATGTCAACAGTGAAATAATCAAAATCCTGTATAGACACAAAGAGTAAAAACAAATTAACTATAAGAATGGAGTTGTTCATTTTAAGGGGAAATAAACCCAACCAAATCCTTGAGTGTGGAATTAATCCAATATGCTTGTGCAAAGACGTCATTTAAAATATATTTTTATACAGGCAATAGGCATGTACATATTTCCATGAAGACAGAATGTGTGCCTGATTTGAAAATATGGCCCTAGAAGTGAACTCTATAGAGTATTGATGTATGACTGTGGTGTTGACTGTGAGCTTCTGGAAACTTAGAGCACGTGCCTCTTGACTTAATAAATTTTCTGATATCTGCTTATCCCTCTCTTTATGCAAGGAAATGGAAAGACTTTTTAACCCAAATTTGCACTTGATCCATCAACTCTTCCATTAGTAAACACCACTCATGGGAGCATTCCCATTCAAATAAACAAACTACTAACATAAGGCTTACTTCTGGGAATAAACTTTGCAAGAAAGAGACATCTGGCTAATTTGTGTATATATATCATTTCTGCCAGTATAGATCATTTCACATCAAGTCCAAAAACACATAACAAGATTGATCTTCTGAAAACAGGAGGCGTTTCCTTTATACACACAAAGACATAGAGATTTCTGTAATTTTTCTGATTATAAATAAGCTATATCTTCTACAGTGACAGAAATATGATATTTATGTGGCAATTCCATCTGAACTGGCTGCAGTCAGAGTTTATTGGTATAGGATTGTATGGTGTCTTTAAGGCACTGCTCCTAGTAATAGACTATTCATGCTGCTCATATACAGTGGCTTGAGAAGAATAATGTTCTGCAAAGTGGGTTTCACATGATAATTTTAACTCCCTAAAATATAAAAAAATAGTGTAATTGCAGCAGGAACAACAGTATTATAAAAAGTATTAATTTATTATATATAAAAAAGCACTTTACAAGCATTAATGATGTTGGAATTTATTTTTTCTGCAAAACAACTGGAATTCAAAATAAAAATGCTAAGGTCAATTTAAAGACACTGCTTTCAGCTCTGTGATTATTTCACTTTGTACCTGGGGCTGCCTGTAATCCGACAGTGGATATTGCCTGGTATCAGGAGAATGTTGTCTATAATCTATTAAAGGTGGCTGCCTGTAGTCCAGAGGCGGTGGCTGCTGGTAATCCACTACTGGAGGATGCCTGTAGTCTAACGGAGGCTGTCTATAGTCCGTTGAAGGCTGCCGGTAGTCAGTAAATGGAGGTTGTCGGATGTCAGGTTTCACATCCTGTCTTGCTTTCACTTCTGACCTATAACTGAGTAAGTTAGAATGATTATTTTGGTTCTCTGAAGTTTCAGAAAGCTGTACAATGCTAAAAGAATTTGTATGAAGGCATTAAATGCAATACTGAGAGATAGAAATCAACTGAACAGCTGTAAAATTGTGTAAAACTGGGGCTTAATTGAGTGGCAGATGGTGCATTTGAGTTGTCTTTCCAAGGCAAAAATAGAGGTATTTAAAATTAGAGATTATTTTTGAAAATTTGGGCCTAAGTGACTTGTCCAAGGTTGTATATTCTAATTTCCCCATGGATCTCAATGGGAGCAAGAGTGGGTCCTACATGGTAGTGACAGGAACAGACTCCAGGGCTATGTCTACACTACAAAAAGTTAGGTCGACTTTGTTAAGTTGACCTAATAAGGTCGACTTTAAGTCAACCTAAAGTCGACCTTATTAGGTCGACTTAACTAAGTGGTTTCCCTCAACGGGGCTTAGTAAGTAGACCTAACTGCCCTTAGGTCAACCTAATAAAGTGGACTTAAGCGTCCACACTGTGCTTAGGTCGACCTAAGGAGTCGACTTAAGGGTTAGGTCGACCTAACTGGCAGTTCTTATTAAGTTGACCTAACTTTTCATTAAGTCGACTTACGGAATTTCTTAAGTCCTGGCCAGAAGGGAGCCCCAGCGCTCCTTTCTCCCTTGGACCGCTCGGGGCTGGCGGCTTGCTGTCTCGGGGAGATCCAGTCCCATGTGGGACTGGCTCTCCCCGGATGAGCTGCTCGCAGCTTGCCTGTCCCTGCAGGGAGAGCCAGCCATGCATGGGCTGGCTCTCCCCGGGACAAGCCGCTTGCGGCTTCTTGAGGAGAAGGGAGCCCCCAGGGCTCTCCAGTGAGGGTTCCAGTGGGGGGTTCCCTCTGGCTGGAGCCCTGGCTGGGGAGCCCTTCTCCCCAGGACCGCAGATCCTCTTGCAGGGAAGCCGTGAGTCTGGGGAGAAGGGACCAGGGGCTCCCTTGTGGGGCTCCCTTGTCCCCCTGCCCTAGATCGACTTTTAGAAGAAGTCGACTTAGGGTGTCCACACTGGCTTAAGCTGACTTAAGCACTAGTTCGAATTAAAACTAGGTGTTATTAATTTGAACTAACTTTTCCTTAATTTGACTTAAGGAGCAGCTTAAGTCGAATTAAGGAAAGCCCAGTGTAGATGCGGAGTAAATGAAGTCGACTTAAGCCTCCTTAAATCAACTTAATTTCTAAGTGTAGATGCACCCTAGGGGAGTCAGTCTGCTTTTCTGAAGTCCAGGGTCCAAATTCTGCTGTTCTCCTTTCTTCCTTTCATCAGGATCCTGAACACTACAATCTCATGGTCACTATTGTCCAGTTGCTACTCACTTCTACTTCTCCTACCAATTCTTTTCTGTTTGTGAACAGCAGGTCAAGAGGAGCACAGCCATTAGTTGGATCCTCCAGCACTTGCACTGGGAAGTTGTCCCCAACACTCTCCGAAAACTTCCTGGATTGTCTGTGACTGCTGTATCGCTCTCCCAGCAGATATTAGGGTGATTGGAGGTACCCATGAGAACCAGGGCCTTGGTACTTTGTATTCTTTGTATCAGCCATTACCTGGCTTATGGAAAGAAATTTTTGCTATAGTATCAATTTATACAGTGACACTACATGCTCTGATTTATTGCAAGATCCTACTAAGATCCTACTGCAAGATCCTACACAATTCCTACTAAGTCATTCTAGGATTTAAATACAGATCTGACATATGGTGCAGATTTATGCATGAAGGAAACAGAATTTGGTTAATAAGAATTTAATACCATATAAAATATTTTTTTTAATTGCTACATGGTTGGAGGAAGAGGTAAACAGTCTTTTTTTGGCTTATGTGTTTCTCGGGCTCTGCTTTAATAAAACTTCAGCAGGTTTTCAGGGCACTTACTAATAACAAACACCCACACCATGAAAAGGGCAGCTGTACTGAGTTTTCGAGGAAGATGCTTATGCAAATGAATGTATTCAACACGTAGAATTAATCTGAGCATTGTTTCCTGTCTTTGTTCATTTCTCCCTGGAAATAAGGTGCATAATAAGGTTTCTTTGTTTTAGGCTACAGCATAATTATCATTACAGTATGCATTTTTGTAAAGGAGCCATTAGTATCTATATTTCCAACCAGACAGAGATAAGAAGGAAAACTATTTGAAAATTGAATTAGTTTCATAGAGATTGCAAATATAGAATTGACACATATGCTTTTAAAACTTGTGCTAAGTTCTCATGATGGGATCTTTTTAATATCCAAATTTCTTAGCTTCTTTACTTCTTTAGTGTAGTGATTCCATATAGACTTACTGTAAAATTGAGTCTGTTTAATAAGAAAAGTACATTTATTGTTTGTAATTTAAAAATATTAAATATGATTTAGTATTTTGACTGACTGATCCAGAACAACTTTTTTTTCTCGTGTATGACTGTATAAACAAATTGCAATATATTAAAAATGGGCAAACTGTACCCTAAGTCAGCTAACAATAACAGAATTACTTTTGGGTCACTGGATAACATAACACAAGTTCACAATATATTGTCATATCTGTATTTCAGACAATGATGCTATGTAATAAACAAGTTATAACAATAATACTTTTTGTTGAATATGTAAATAGCTGTGTTAACGATTATAACTTACTGGATTTTCAGTAACCTAGAGGACAAGCCATCCTTTGCATTTTTCAGTGAGTGTGAAGTTTTGGTAAACCTGTATAGACTGACATCTCTCATACACATAAGTGAATGCCACTTTTCAGTTTATTCTAACACAGAGAGTTTTATAAACACTTAGTTTTATAAATGTTACAACTTGAATGTTGGCAACAAGTAACATCACATGTCACAGGCATTAGAAACAGAGAGACACGTGATTGGCTGGTGGTTTCATCCTGTACCTAAAGACAGCCGAATGTGGAACAGCTGCTCTTACCTGTTTTCATGTCCTTGTAACTGGAGTGGCTGTGGAGGTGGTGGCTGTGTTACGGGGCTGTGGTGCGCTACGGGGCTGTGGTGTGCCGCTGGACTCTGCTGAGCCATCGGGCTGTGCTGCTGCGCCATAGGGCTCTGTTTCTCTGAGCTCGGTGCTGATGCTGGACTGTTCAGCTCTGCGTAATGGGAAGCTGGAGATGAACGAGCTGGCACAGTGGCATTCGATAAGGGGCAAAGGCAGATAATAATAATTTCTGGGAACACGCTACCTCTAGTAATTTATGTTATGTTGCCTTTATTATCTTGGCTCATAATTAGATTATGAGACATCTGAACCCACTAGACTTCATTTGATTTTCTCGGAGCTCTGTAATCCTGGTCACCTTTACAACTGTGGCTGACACCTCTGATATTTAAATCTCAAAAAAAATAAAAAATTAAAATGGGCAAACAGCTCCTGTATTTCATAGTTGCTTTTAGAAGCCTAGAAATATCAACATTTGGAAACCCTAACACTTTAGTTTGGGAGAATGAAGGTTCTTACTGCCTCCATTACAGTTGTGGGATGACAAACTGTTGCAACCAGATTTAGAATGCTTTTGTTTGCTCCGGCCGTTTTTGAAGTCAACTGGCATTTTGTCAACGGGAGAAGGCTTAGCTCCATCATATGAGCGCTCGGGTTGGGTAACAGACAGTGGACTCAACCTTTATAAATACACATTAACTAGCTATAATTACAATTTATAACACAATAGCATGCAAAATGTGCTAGGAGCTGTAAAGGTGTACACTGTAGATACCCACAATCCCTTCCCCAAACACCTACCATCTAAAACGATGAAGGGTAGGGAAAGGCATGCAACACTCAAATAAAGGGCTAGCTAGACTATGACAAGCAAGGGGGAGCAGACTGACTCCAGGTTTCCCCTGCTCCAGGCTGAGGGAAGAAGCAATACCCTGCTAGACTTACAGATGGTACAGACTGTTTCCCCCCAGGTCTGGGATGTACATTTCTCTGTGTGTGGCAGTGGTTGCCAGGGACGGAGATGGGTGGAGCAGAGAGAGAAAGCTAGGGATCTGCTCACAGGCGGGGTCACAATGTGTCTCAAACTGATCAGCAAAAATATTAGGACTTTTAAAAAGGGTTGCTGTGTGTGAGATCACACACACACGCGCGCGCGCACGTGGTGTAAGGGGGCAGGGGGAGGGGGAGTCTGTCCTGCATTGGCCACTAAGGGATTAATAGAGCTTTAGGGAGGCTGCACAGTAGGCAGCCAATTAGAGATGGGCTGAGAGGAGTAACCAATCAGGACCCAGCAGGACCTTATAAGAAGAGCTGCAGGGCAGTGCAGGAACAGTCACTCTCTGGAGCTCAGGAAGGGAGGACTAGCTGGTTTGACAGCTAAAGACAGCTAGTATCTAGGACAGAGTAGTGCTGCAGGCAGGGGCTGGGGAAGCTAAAGACAACTTCAGGCTTGCTGCAGGAATCTGCAGGTGCTGAAAGTTGCAGGGCTATGGCCCAAGAGCCTGGGAAATGGACTGAGGATTTGCAGGAGACCAGCACGTGGCTGCCTTCTGTAGGGGCCCAGAGTAGTGGGTAGACCCGGTTTCTCCCTTCCACTCGCCACTGGTGAAGTGGCCAGACAGTAGATTGCAGTTGCCACAGAAGGAAATGGCTGGACAAGGATCGCAGGGAGAGTCCCCGATAGGGGGGAGCTCACCGTGTGGCACAGTTGAAGGCACAAACAGCACTGGTGTGTGTACACGGCATGTTTAGGTGTCTGATTGCTCACTTTGCACAAGTGAGTACGATTTGAGCTTCAAAATTTTACAGGCTGGTTTGAAAATATCACCCATCATGCCTACTCTAACCCTCATAACTATGGATGAACCAGCGAAATCATACATTAATAATGCTGCTTTGCATTTATATAGTGCTTTTCACCTCAGTGCGCCGTACAAAGCTCTTAGATACTATTATCATCTCTTTCTAAATGGGGAAACGGACACAAGGTTAAGTATGGTGAGTCAGCAGGAGAACCAGGAATAAAATTCAAACCTCATGATATCTGTGTTGTCACCTCTAGAACAACCCCTTCTCTCCAACGGCTCCAGAGTCTGCCCACGTTGCAGCGCTTAACATTTCAGATGAGCTTCTGCTTTCTTTTCTACGTAAATTAACCAGTCTTGCAATGGATGGCCCTATTCATTACTATACATTATAACCAAATATCTGTAGCGGTTTACAAAACAGATCTCTGATTAATGTACACCCACTAAGTTTAAAACTTTTTCTGTTGGAGTCTAGACAAAATTGAACTGGACATACGGTCTATTTTGAAGAGGAGAATGATTAAGGAGCATCTGCTTAGAGGAGCAAACTCATGCTTCTTCTGTATATTTAGGTGCTTCTTCACATTGGATTCATTTACGCAAGAAGGGGCAGCAGTATCCATGGCCTGTGTCTGCCAATTTCCCCTATAAACTAGTAGAGCAGCATTATGCTCAGTGTGAGTTAAGTTAATGGAACCAACAGGGATGAAGGTGATCTAAATAGCACACAGAGCAGTAAGTTCTCTCACTGGTTTTCGTATTTGACATTCTTATCCACACTAGTGTTCTGCTCCTGGGACTTAAAGTCATAGTTTTATTCACACAGTGGAATTCACATAATAGCATTGCAGCCCTTTGAACTTAAATTACATAAGGCTCACATCAAAGAAACTCCACTGATTGGTTTGTAGTGTCAGGCTCAGAAAAAGAGTCTGTTGCCTCGTCGTCATTTGAGAACCTGAACCTTTTTGGAGCGTGGTTCTGCCCTGCCTTGCATAGTCACTTATGTCTGTAGAAAACAGTATCAAATCAACTTTCCCCCTTTGCTCCAGTGGTGGCATTTTACATCCATTTTGCAGTCACTCACTACAGGTATAAATGAATACACAAGATGACAGTGTGTGTGAGTCGCTTAGTTCCAACTGGTTAAAGACTTGATTTTGTTCTTACACTTGTGGAAATAAAGAGTAACTCAATTGAAGTCAGTGGAGCTCAATAATATAAAAAAGAGTGAGCTCAAAATCAGGCCCTGAGGGAGCATTTTACATCCTTGTCAGAAGGCAGTTCTTCTACGAGGCTACAGCACACACGTTGCTGCCATCAGATTTTTTTAGGTTCTTTGAAACATACGTCCACAATTAGACTGTTTTCAAAAATAATAATAGTCCAGCTCATTCTAGGGTTGCAGCTGTAACATTTGTGGATTGCATATGCAAGCTTCAACACAAACTCCTTCAAACTAATTGGAGATTACCTGGGCTTTCAGGCTCATTTACTCACCCTCCTGAGGAATGATGCGCAGTGTTACACTAAGACCTGCATCTTTAATTAGTTTCACAATATCTGCATGAGGCATGTTAATAATAGACTGGCCATTCACAGCTAAGATCCGGTCTCCGACTTTTAGTTTCGTACAGCAATCAGCAGGACTTCCATCAATTATCCTCCCTATTTTATGGGGTACAGCTAGAGAGGGAAAAATAGTTATAGTTAACAAATGTTACAGCAAGTGGTGGTAACCGTCGACAAACAAATGGCCTCATTTTCAAGATTTTTTCTAGGCAAACAAAACAAATAAATGCACAGAACCAGTTCTTGGCATTGCTATTGTTTCTATCGGCCCCAGTGAGGTTCACTATTCCCTTGTGCAAGGTGCACTACAGATAGAAAGCACCAAGACATTCCTGCCTCATATTGCTTATAAAATCGATAGATGATAAAATGCAGAACTGACAGATGTGGGGAATGACAGGAGAAAGCAACAGTGAAAGGGTTAAATTTTGCACAAGTAGTAGTCACACCTTGTAGTAGTCACACCTTGCCACGAGCTGTTATTGTACAGAATTCCTTTTATTTTTAGATGTTATTACAACAGCACAGTATAGACATTATTTCCTTTGTATTAAATATTAATTTGGAAAAGAATTTGAATAGATGCATTCAACAAACTATTCTCACCTTATCTCATATGCAGTAGAAGGAAAAAATGTAAACATACCCGGGATTTATTGCAATTTTCATATTCCGAATTGGATATATGCCAGGGTGAATTTCCTGCTACAGTATAACCAGTATATGACATATTTATACGCAGTGCGTGCATTTTACCTGCGTGTATATAGTCTCAACTTACTTCTCTCTTTGCTGCCTTCCCCTTCATTCTCTCATTCTTTTTGTATTGCATCTCATTCTCCCCACCCCCACATTTTCTTGTCCTCTCTTTTTCCTGTTCTCCAATGTTCTTCCCACTTCTTTCTCCTCTCATCTTTTCCTGCTATACAATCTCTCTCTGCCTCCCTTTCTCTGGTCCCTCAGTCTACCTCACCCTTGCCATTATGCACACATGCTCATCCCAACGTCACTATCCAACCTATTCCCATCACTATATTAGCCGAGTGTCTGCCAGCCTCCCCACACCTAAGCCCGCATCGCTACGTGCCATGCTTTTCAGCGGCAGTCAAGGGGAGATACGCAAGGTGCATAAAATATCTTGTGTATCTCCCAACAATTTCCTAACTATCCCTTATACACTGAGCTAAGCCGGCCGGAAATGGCATCTGGTCGGCGTAGCTCTACCCCAGTTACGGGGCTGGAGTTAGAGCTTCGGTTCCATGTTCGAATGAGCGCGTCATAACAGACTGCTCAATCAAACCTGGAAGGCTATGTCTACACTGCCAAGTTAGTTCGAATTAAGGAAGCTTGATTCGAACTAACTTAAGCCTTGGCCACACTAGGCTTTCATTAGTTCGAATTAAGGGCTTCCTTATTTCGAACTAACAAATTGGATTATACCTTTTGAACTAACCCTTAATTCGAACTAGTTAGTTAGTTCGAATTAAGTTGATGTGGCCATGTTAGTTTGAACTAACTGCTTAGTTTGAACTAACCGGACCATTGAGCTTAATGCAACTGACTAATTCAAGCTAAGCAAGTGCCATACATGGACATGGCTACTTCGAACTTAGCATTCTAGTGGGACCATGCTAGTTTGAATTAAGTTAATTCGAACTAACTGAAATTAGTTTGAATTAGTTAGTTCGAATTAACTAATTCGAACTAACTTTGGTACGTGTAGACACAGCTGAAGAGTACACCAACGGCAGCGAATCTGCCACCGTCAGTATAGACACAGCCTTAGTCTGAGCACTCCTCACACCAAATTCCAGCATTGTCAAGGGTGGATATAACTTCCAAGCCTGCGGAGGAGGCCAGCCAAAACTTGGAATACGGAAAAATGATAAATGGGCACAACACTACACCAGTGCAACACACGCTCATTGTTACACGGTTGGCATTTTGTAGGGGAGTAATTTGTTTTCCCTAGAAATCAGGTCCCTGTGCCATTCCAAATCCCACCTCTTTTTTCCAACATGCAAAGGACTCCTCAACAGAATTTTCCCGTTCTCTTTATTCCAGAGATATACTTGAAGCAGTTTGGTAAAGAGTGGTGTCATGTTATTCATGTGCTAATGGTAGGTCACAGTTAGTAACAAGCAGCTCTGGACAGCTGGATTTCTATTCCAAACCTGGTGGCTAATGTGTCTTTGGAGCTAAGGAATGATCTGTTTTTATATTTATATGACCCACACTGCCATGTATCCTTTACAATTACCTCGGTGATTGTACAAACACACACTGCACATATCTCATGACATCACAATTCCCAAACCCCCAATGCAACTTTGGGGAAAACACCATTTATGCCAGTCAAGCCCTTTCTGAAATGCAGCAAATCCTTAATTTTCTGAGCTGAAGATACAGGTACCTGCACTAAAATGCAGCACTTCATAAACGATACGCTGCATTTACAATAATCATTTAACCTGTAAGTTTGAAATGTGGCCATCTCAGGCCTGGAATGCAACAGCTGTATCGAATTACCAGAGCAGTAGCATTCAATGGTTTAGATCAGAAAGTGAAATTGTCCCATTTGAAACAGTGGGGACTCCAAATAGGAAGGAAGTACTCAAACTAGCCAAGCTGGAACTTCGCTAGGATACTCTTTCTAAAATGTCTGTGCTTCCCACTGCTAACCTAGAGACGATCCCATCAATAGCACAGTCCCATAAAATCAGGCAGAGGCACTGGTTTGGCACACTGATTCAGAGGAAAGAGTGCTTCTTTCTTACTGAATAATTAACACAACTTCACTTAGCTGTTCATTGGAGGTCTCCCATCTAAGCAGTAACCAGGCCTGATGCTGCTTAACTGATGAGACTATAACTAAAGATAACGAGGCTTCCGGACACAGAAAATAAATCTAATTTATCTGTAAATTGAGAAGGGGAGCAGAGGTGAGTTTGTTTTTTTGCCCCCCTCCAAGCTTAGAGGTTTACACACCAGTGCAAAATATCTACACTTAAGTGCGATGTGTTAATTGGGAAAAATTGACTTTCGGAAGCTACTAGAAACAGTGTCCTGCCTAATAGGGCAGGAAAAGGCATTGAGTTCTGTTTTGATGATTAATGCTATCTTGGTGCTTCTTTGGTTCAGTGTGGTGTTTTGTGGTATCCAGCTGGGGTAGTTTTGGTGGAGGGAGGGAATTCTCTGGAAATTTCTCTCCAAGATGTACCACTTAATTAAGCTCTTGTTCAATTGCTGGGATTTCCCTCCCCACCACCTTTATTTGCTTCTTGGCAGTTACTTTTGTCCATACAAAACAATTTGGATCCCATATCTTAAAAAAATACACAAAAACCACTTTAGTAGGGGATGAATGTTTCCATGTATCTTTGGAGCTCTTTACTAGTCTGTTCACCCCTTTGTATAAGGAATTCAGGGCAGCACCTCTCCAAATATTTTTTCTTTTGAAGCGCAGTGACTCTGTAGTCTGACACTCTGAAGAGAATTCTGTCCTCTTATCTCTCATCACGGGGGTAGTTGGGCTGTAATTCATATTTTGCAGGTGTCCAAATCTGCAGCACTCATGGGGAATACTGTGACACATGGTTTTAAGTGTCCCACTTTATTTTACATCCTTTTGGCTATGGATGAATATATACTCATTTGATTGCAAAGAGTGGAAAAAGCTCCTATGTAGCCTTTTTTGAGGGTAAGGAAGTTTCTTTAGCAGACCCCACAGTGTATAACCTATATGGGTAATAATATGATCATGATGAAATGTATGCTTGACATAGGTCCGTGTGTGGTTAATAGTTGGGTTAATGTGGCAACAATATATGAAACCCTTGTTCTTTTTGTGTGGGTGTGTTTTCCTCCCATTAACCTGAAGTCCTCCCAAAATGTGATGGTTGTTTCAAAGTGATAGTTGAGTTTTAGGTTTTCAGGTCTTGTTAATAACCTTTTTGATTTTTTAAGTTTTATTTTCATTTTTAAGACCATGCTATTCTCTGTCTTCACTTAATAGCGTTGAACATGCAGGTCTCAATGCGGCAAAGTGCTGAGTTTTTTTGCTCTGATTTAGTGACGCACTTAAAGCATGTGCTTAACGGTGTCTGAGTGATTCCGTAAGCTTCAAGGAGACTATTTAGATGGTTCAAGCTGTGTTGGACTGTCTTGTCCATAGCAGTAGTCTTGTACCTCACAGGAACTAGCCCCCTGCTATCACTTTTCCTAATTGAACTCCCTTTGCAGTTTCAGTCTGATGCTTTATTTTCTTTATTCCCTGACTTAGGCCTCAGTCCTGCAAAGTGTCCCTAAATAACAGACCCTTAATTACCCCTCAGTGTCCCACTGATTTGTTCAGGGAATAAGGCTTGTGAACTGCTTTGTAGAGTTGCTGCTTTATGGTGTTTTGCAATATTGCTTTACGCTGTTAAGAAGCTGCCATATTTTGGCCTAGAAGTGGCTGAGATTATCCTAATTTGAGAATTTGCAAAATGAAAGGCATTATTAATGCAAAATGGCATATTTTATCATGTCATAAAATGAATAATCTTATTATAGCTAGTTAGGATCATTTACTGAATGATGGTCTTTCATTTTGACTACTGTCATTTCTCTCTCAATTTAATTTGCTCTATTTTGCTAATTTGCTATAGGTAACCCTAAGCAAAACAGGCTAACACAACCAGACTTGAATGAGAAACATTTTCAGTTTTCACTTCCTTTTATGGCAGAAATTAATACTTTGATTACATTGGCAGAAAATTGGCACTATAATATAGAGCGGATGAAAGTCTAACAGATAAGAAAATTGTAATAACATAGGAAAATTATGTAACCAAACAGGCAAACAATAAAACAAAGAATAAGCAGCTGGTACTCTAGATGTGGTGCCATGCCAGTAATGATGTTCCTATAAAACAAATCTTCCTTTAAAAATAAAGTCACATACTGTAATTAAGTGAACTATACCAAAAAGGAACTCGTTCAATGAACAAGATAAACTATAATTAGCAACCTACAATTTTTAATGTATTTACATTTTAGTATTCTATTTAGTGTCTGTGATAGAGGATCTGTCAAAAGGAATCTGAGTAAATACTAAATATCAAGTAACCAGTAACATTTAGTGCAATCTTCGCACAATTGCTGTGGAAATTCACCACCCTTGGCACAAAAATCCATTCATGTGCAATTTACCATGCTGATTGATGTTAGTGAAAAAAAAATCCTATTTTATTTGCCCATTAAAAACAAATGATCCACCTGGTAAGGGAAGCCATAAACCCAGATCCAAAAGTGGATTGTGACGTTTGCACTGGAGCATGGTGATCTTACAGAAGTGGATGCTGGCAAATGTGCTCACAAGGTACCTGAAGATGCTGCCCCTTTTGTAGGAATGGGTGCCTGCTTGAAGATTTGACTCCTGGGAACCCGCAGAGGGCCTGTCCCCCCTCTTTGTGACCCTGAACCCCATCTTCAAACAGGGAGTGGAGGCGGAACAGCCCTAGGAAAGCTGTCCTCCTATCTGCTTGGGCTTTTAATTATCTTGGCCAGTCTTGTGGCAGGAACTTCCTTCTTGGGATAATCCCCTCTCCTTTCCCCCTTCTATTGCATACCCTTTCTCCTCCTCCACCGCTGCCTTTTCCTGCCCCTCTAGCTTCTCTCCCCTGCAAGCCATGCAGTGAGGGTTTGATAAGCAGCAAGCTATGGCTATTTTCAGCAGGATTTTGTGATGCTGGACCCTGTTAGCACACTCTAGGTACCTAGAGTGTATTGATGCCATCCAGCAGGGTCCATGCCTGGGGCTTGGGCAGCGAATCCAGAGCAGGCCCTCTCAGAGAGCCAGAAAGGCCCATGACACTTCCAGCTTTGAGGCCCTAGCCGTAATAAAAATAAAAAAAATGACGACACATGAAAACAAAATAAGGCATAACAGTTAACAAAAAAATTAACAAGGGTCTAAATTTGAGGCCCCCTTTGAGTCTGAGGGCCAGGCCAAATGGTTCTCCTGGTCCTTTGACTGGCCCTGTCCAGAGGAACTGCATCCCCATTCAAAATTTCCACCACCTGAATCCTATTAGACTGGGGTGGGCAAACTTTTGGGTCTGAGGGCCACATCTGAATTTGAAATTGAATGGCAGGGCATACAGAAGGGCAGGAGAGAAGGGGTGGGGCTGTGGTGGGGGGGAGTGGCCACCACACAGCACTCCTTGGGCTGGGATCAGCTTCAATCAGGGTGCTGCTGGGCCTGTGTGGTAGGAGAGGAATGGAGAGAAGGGACGGGGCTGAGAGGGGAAAGCGGCTGCTGCACTATGGCGTGGGCACTCCCAGGCCTATATGGTGGGAAAGGGGAGGGAGGAAGGGGCATGTCTGGGAAGGGGAGCCACTAGACTGTACAGCTTGTTCTGCAACCTTTCTGTGGACCACTGGTTGAGCTGGAGGCCCTGCTGAAAAGCTCAGATGGCCACGGGCCCTAGTGTGCCCACCCCTATATCAGATCCTCTCTGTGTATGTGCCACAGGGACAATGGAGAAGAATGTGGTGCTATTTGCTGTATTTGTTGGACCCGAGTGTGGTGACACACACACATTTCTCTGTGTGTGTGTTTTTCATTTTGCAAAATTAGTCAATTTAATCTTAAATTAGTAATTTCATAATTACAGGTAATAATTGGGAGGATTCTGTAAAAAATTGAGAGGGTGACATCTCTGTAAGCAGAGTTTGTGAAGTTGGCGAAAGAAGTCACTGAAGGGGTAGCTAAAGTGTTTATGTTAGGAGCACAAATTGACCCAGGACTGCTGCTATACCAGGGCTCATTGTGTGTCTTGGCACTGCAACAGTGGATGATTGCCAGAAGACAGTTAATTGTCGCACCAAACAAATTTAAGGAAAATCAAGAGAGGTCTTGAATTCTGAAATCATAGTGATAGAACACATTTTTAACGTAATACTAATTAAAAGGTATGCAAGGTCTGATTTAGTTAACTGATTTTTTTCCAACCAGCTGTAAAGTTACATTTTTAAACATATTTACTAATATTTCTGTCATAAAGATAAAACTAATTCAAAGTCAAGTTTTTGTACTTTGGCTACAAGATATTTTTAATCTACTGCTTTAGAAAGGGCAATACAAAATCCAGTAGTTGGTTATATGGTATGATCCATATGTTTTCTTCAGCTCTGTGCATATCCAAGACCAGAGTAGACCCTAGGAGATAAGTAAAATTCTGGCTTTCCCTTTTTCTTTCAAGTTCTTGCTTTCTTTATAAATAAAATTAATTCCTCCTGACTCAGATTCACATGAGCCATACTGAGCTCCAAGCAATGTCTCAGCATGCCCACTAAAAACAATTGAACATTACAAGCAGGTGTTACCAACAAGTAATTTTTCTCACATCTACGAATGAAATGTTCTCTCATATCCTTTCTCCTTTTTCCCTTAACAATTGAAATTGCATTGCATTAAGAAGTCCCTGGGCTATTTTTTTCTCATTTTTTCCATGTACAATAGGTAAACCTCAGAAGTGATCAGGTGAAGGGGGGGGGGGAGGTTGAAAAAAATCAAACCTCTGATGTATCAATTAAATCCCCTGGCAAATAATAATTTCTTGACGTATTTTCTTAATGTAAGTGGAAATAGAAACTAAACCAAGGAAATAAGCCTTCCTAACTGTCCTTTCCAATATGCTCTACAGCTGATCACATGAATATTTATTGTGTCCTCCATTCTCCATAGATGCAAGAGTTTTTATTCATTTAATAGGCCCCAACCTAACAGGTTTTAATTAAGAGAATATAGTAAAGATAAAATTCTGTAATGTTGTTGTTAGCTAACATTGCCATCATACTTGCTGAAGGCTGTAAACTGGGCACAGCAGGCCTTGGCCTCCAACTGAGCCGTGAAAATCTATGGAGTTTTGAGATCAACTTCGTGACCTCTCTTGTGGGCAGGGGCTGAGCTTGTCTCGTGTTAATACATGCTTTCTAGCAGTGTTTTTTCACATTTATAAAAATAAAAAAGCCTAATCGCAAGGAACCTTTTCTTCATTCTGGCAGTGTAAACAGTTACCTTTCGTTGTTCCCTTGTTACTGCAAAGTCAGGCGTCTTCATCAAACTGCTTCTTTTGATGGCCTGACTGTGACAAGCAGTGTAGATATTGGACAATAAATGCAGCTGTGTCTGAGCCAAGCTTGTGCATCTTGAGCCATATGGAGGGCAGCCTTGAGACCACATTTAGGCTGCGGGTGCCCCTTAAACTGGGGGTGAAATTCCCAGTTCAAGAACCAAATACCTAGGCTAGCTCTAATCAAGCTGACACTAAAAAGAGGCAAAACAAACAAGGAGTCCGGTGGCACTTTTAAAGACTAACAAATTTATTTCTTGCATGAGCTTTTGTGGGAGAAAATCCCACTTTGTCAGACACGTTGAAGATGGAGAGCTACAGATGAATGGGAGGAAAATAAATGCAGGGAAGTGTAAGTCATAGACTCAGGTCAGTCTGTTATAGCAAATCAATGTAGTTGTTTAGATTCAAACAGTGAAGAACAGCATATTAGAGGGAGGTGAGGGGAAAAAAGAAAGCAAAATTACCTGCTATAATGAGAAAAGAAACTGTAGTCCCTATTTAACCCTACATTGGTGGTGTCAAATCTGCATATGAATTTCAATTTTGCAGTTTCTCTTTGAAGCTTTGATTTCTAATCCAGGGGTGCATCTACACTTACAAGTTAGGTCGACTTAAGGATGCTTAAGTCGACCTAAATGAAGCCGCATCCACACTGGGCTTTTATTAAGTTGACTTAAGCATTTCCTTAAATCAGCCTAAGGAAAGCTTAAGTCGACTTAATAAAACCTACTTTTAGGTCGACTTAGGGCTTAAGTCGACTTCTTAGGTCGATTTAAGCCAGTGTGGACACCCTGAATCGAGCTAAGCCCTAGGTCGACCTCCTCCCCACCCGACTGAGAAGCCCCAGAGGCTGCCCCGGGGCTCCAGCTGCGCAGCATGCCAGCTCCCGCATGGCACAGCAGCCCCAGCCGGGGGAACCCACCCCCTAGCCCCATGGGAGCCAGCAAGCCTGCCCCAGGGTCAGGGGGGTATCTCCTGGCTGGAGCTCCTGTGCCACGTGGGAGCAAGCAAGCCTGCGTGGCTGGAGCCCCAGGGCCATGGGTTTTCTCCCAGCTGGGGCTCCTCAGCTGCGCAGGAGCCAGCAAACCTGCGCAGAGGGAGCCCTGGGAACAGGGGGTTATCCCCCAGCTGGGGGCTCCTGTGCCATGTGGGAGCCGGCAAGCCCGCATGGCTGGAGCCCTGGAGCTGGGGGATGTATTCCCCCGACTGGGGCTCCTTGGCCATATGGGAGCTGGCATGCCCACTCGGCATGCCCTCACTGCTGGAGCCCTGGCTGAGGTGGCGGGGGGAATCCCTCACTGTTGGAGCCCCGGCCGGGGGCCCCAGTTTCCCTCTTTCCTGGGAGCTGCAGTGCCCTTTGGAGCTGCAGCTCTCTGGCAACCTAGCCAGTCAACTTAAGCGTCTAGTGTAGATGCTCTAAGTCAACTTTACAAGATTGACTTAAAGTCGATCTAACTATCTAGTGTAGACATGCTAAGTCAACTTAACAAGGTCGACTTAAAGTTGACTTTGTTAAGTTGACTTAACAAAGTCGACTTAATTTAACAAGTGTAGACATAGCCCATGTGCCTAAGCCCAGCTATTAACAGATCATCAATGGAGTGATCAGGAAGATTGAAGTGCTCCCCTATTGATTCTTGAATGTTATTATTTCTGACATCAGATTTGTGTCCATTTATTCCTTTGCACAGAGACAAATGTATAAGGTGGAAGGGTATTTCTGGAACATGATGGCATAAATCGCATTGGTGGATGAGCAGGTGAATGAGCCCTACATGGACTAGCTGGCTTGATTAGGTCCTACGATGGTGTCTTTTGTGTAGATATGTTGGCATTGGGGTTTGTTACGGGGATATGTGCTTGCTTTAATGTTTCTGTTGTTAGGTCTTTAGTTGGTGGTGAGTATCTGCTTATGGTTGTTGGGGATCTGCCTCCCAAGGCCTGAGAAGGTGAGGGATTGTCTTGTAGAATAGGCTGTAGATCCTTGATGATGTGCTGTAGAAGTTGACTTGAAGGTTGTAGGTGATGACCAATGGTGTTCTGTTGTTTTCTTGGGCTTCTCCATCTTCAAGTGTCTGATGAAGTGGGATTTTCTCCCACAAAAGATCATGCGATAAATAAATTTGTTAGTCTTTAAAAGTGTCAAAAGGTTCCTTGTTTGTTTTGCAAAAGGCAGCATGTGTTGGTTCCACAATTTCTGTATGGATTTTTGCCAACACTTTACCGTAGGGAGGATTAAGATCTATAGGCCATTTGGAAAGGATTCATTGTGAGGAGATATCTGAACTAGGAAACGGAAGAGGCATTTTCCCTGATATGCCCTCCTCCCATGAACCTAGCTGCAGTGCAGGTGTGGGAGGGGAAGAGGGGGGGCGTGGGAATTCTCTGCTGGGTACAAAGCCCCTTTTCAACATTAAAGGCATAAGAGAACCATATGAATGTCACAGGTGAATGTGCCCCAATGTCCTAAATAACCCCCCTACTGCTATTTTGCTTTGCCACAGGTCAAACAGGAGCAAAATCCTAACCCTAGAAACAAGACAGGGAGAAATACTAAATGCTAATCTTTTCGTTAAAGACTAGTATTTTCATTTCCAGTGTCAGATATTAAAACGGTGGTGAGAGCGCCAATATGCCTCTCTAAAGTGATGTCTACACTTTGAGCTGGCAGTGTATTCCCAGCTTAAGGAGACATATGTGAGCTCTGATCAAGCTAGCCAACTAAAAATACAGTGTAGCTACAGCAGCACAAGCGATGGGAGGGACTGGCTGCTCTGAGCAGGTATCCATCCTGAGACTGTAGGCATGTACTCGGGGCAGTTAACCCTTCCTCCGTTCACTCTACCATAACTACCCTCTTTTTAGTTCCAAAGGGGGAACTGTCAGTCTAGTTCACCAAAACAAACAAAGAGTCTTAGTGGCACTGCCAGACAGGTACCCAGGAGTTACCTTCTACAGGACAGATCCGACAAAAACAACAGAACACCACTGGCCATCTCCTCCAACCCCCAGCTAAAATCCCTCCAGCACATCATCAAAGATCTACAACCAATCCTAGAAGATGATCCCACATTCTCTCAAGCCTTGCGTGGCAGGCCTATCCTCGCTTACAAACAGCCCCCCAACCTGACACAAATACTTACCAGCTACTGAATACCATACAGCAAGAACGTGAACTCAGGAACCTATCCCTGCAACAAATCCTGTTGCAAACTCTGCCCGACATCGACTCCAGTGATACCATCACAGGTCCCAACCAGATCACCCACAGCATCAGGAGCTCATTCACCTGCATATCCACTAATGTGATATATGCTATCATGTGCCAGCAATGCCCCTCTGCCATGTACGTTGGCCAAACCGAACTGTCCTTAAGCCAAAGAATAAATGGACACAAATCGGACATCAAGAAATGGCAACATCCATAAACCAACAGGATAACACATCAATCTCCCTGGACACTCAGTAGCAGACTTGAAAGTTGCCATACTCCAACAGAAAAACTTCAAAAGCAGACTTCAGCATGAAACTGCAGAGCTGGAACTGATTTGCAAACTTGACACAATCAGATCGGGTCTGAATAGGGACTTGGAATGGTTAACACATTGCAAAAAGTAACTGTCCCTGTTCACACGTTCTCACTGTCTAATCAACTGATGTGAATAGGTCTCATCTACCCTAGCTGAACTAACTTTGCTAACACTTGCCTTCCTTCACCCTGGCATGTGTACATACACCTCAACTGTAGTTTCCACTTCATGCATCTGACGAAGTGGGTTGGAGCCCACGAAAGCTTATGCTCAAAGAAATTCGTTAGTCTTTAAGGTGTCACAGGACTCTTCTTCATTTTGCTTGCTTCCTCTGTAAAACACCTAATACTGATTTCTTTAGAAAGAATTCCCAACATTCTATGAGTAGAGAACAAATATTATTAACTGACTATTTCCAGGAAATTAGAGAAGAAGCCATGCCTGAGTGAAAGTTACTGGGCCCAGCCACAAGTTTGGTGAAAATCAGCAAAATTATTGAATGATGATTCAGTTCAGAAATGACCAAAAATCATTTTTGTAAAGAAGTAATAACGGCATCAAGTGGGTGATGTGAACATTTTTTGATGGTTTTCTTATTCCACTCTAGTATTAAAGGCATTGTCAGTGAAATCTGACTATATATCAATATATGCCCACAATTGTTAGATATATAACATGTCTTAAAACAGACCCTAAATAAAAGAGAGACAGAGGTTTCTGGTGTCTCACAAAATGATAAGCTTCTGAATGACTACAGAAAACAGCCTTATAAAAAAGTTAACTTCAGACTTTGAATTCCTTTGACTTCCTTGAGGTTTTGAAATAAAGAACAGCTTTACTGACTGACTGAAGAACCTGTGTGTATGATCTGAGACTATTCTTTGTGATCCAATTTCACCTGTACTTCGTTGGTAACAACGGGTCTCTGGATCCAAACCTAGGAGAAAGATTCACTTCTGACACATCTACAAGCTTTTAAGAGAGCTGAAGACCTAAAATGTAAGATGTTCATCTATTCCTGCCTGGAAATCAGTAATGAAAAACCACCTGCATTGTGATTGCACAGTGGAACATACTTGTGACTTATGAGCAAAGAATCTAGATCTCTATTTCTACTGATTTTAGGATCTTATTTTTTTGGCCAGGTGTTTGCCTTTTAATCTATGGTTATGTTTACACTTGCAAGTTAGGTTGACTTAAGGAGGCTTAAGTCGACCTAACTTAGTCCCTGTCCACACCAAGCTTTCATTAAATTGACTTAAGAAATTCCTTAAGTCAGCTTAATGAAAGGTTAGGTTGACTTAATAAGAACCACCGGTTAGGTTGACCTAACTCTTAGGTCTACTCCTTAGGTTGACCTAAGCACAGTGTGGATGCTTAATTTCACTTTATTAGGTCAACCTAAGGGCAGTTAGGGTGACTTACTAAGTCCCCTTTCAGGGGAAGCACTTTATTAAGTCGACCTAATACTGATCTGAATGCTTCTGAGGCTCCCTGCTATAAGGGCAAAAGGAAAGTCAGCTATAGGGGAGTGAATAGTGAATGGGTAGAACTGCTCCTGAGACTGGAATAGTTTCTCCTGTCTTTTATTTGCTCTATATACATCTGTAAGAGCCCTGCTCAGAACTGGCTAAAGGATTTGCCCTTATATGTATAGATCAGAGTGTGACGCTGTCTGGATTTAGTGGACCATTTATGATATTATTTCATATCAATATTTCATAACTGCAATAATTCTTATGAGATATGCCATGTTGGGTACCAACAGAAATGTTATAATTTGCTAGTAATGATTATATGTTTTATATATAGCTATCATATCTGTATTAGAAGTTATGAATATGTTTATTATATCTGTGTTTCAACTTATTTGATTCTGGGAAGCTCCCCAGACAGGATGTCTACAGCCATTGTCTTCTTAATGGCCCATTAAGGAAGCTCACAGGTATAGTGGGCCCAGGGAGAAACCTGTTGAGCCACTAGGACTTGCACATGTGACTCAACTCCATTTTAATTTGTAAAAATTCCACACAGCATGGGAAGTCCAGAGGTGATAAAAGCAGCTGCCCCAACTCCATTTTTTCTTCAGTCATCTACAGTCAACACCCACCTCTAGATCTATTCATCTGCAACTGAAAAAAGGGCTGAGACCCACCCCAGTACTGGGTGCACACCAGAGGATCTACACAAGCTTGCAAATTCCAAATTCTATCAAGGACTTGCTTTACATGGACTTTTAATCCCTGTATGTATGTGATTCGCTTTAATCCTTTAACAATTCTCATATTTTGTTTCTTTCCTTTTACAATAAACCTTTAGTTTTAGTTATTAAAGGATTGGCTGGCAGCCTGGTATTTTGGGTAAGATCCAAATCTATATTGTTCTGTGTAATATGGCTGACTCTCTGGGGTCAGGAGAACCTACTTTGGGTAAAAGGCTTGGAGTTTTAAGTAACTTATCTCTTTACTAAACCCAGTAACTATTTGGGAACCAGTGGCTGAAATGCAGTAAAGGGGGGTGTTTGTATTTTGTTATGATTCTTGTATGGGGAATCAGAAGCATGGTTTGTTACTGATTTGGGAATCCTGGCTTCAGTGCCATCCATCAGTGTTTAGAGAGTTTGGCTCTCTTTTTTGCAGCTTGTCCTGATCTTTGCATTTTCATGTGGTAACCCTGGTAACCCGGGTTACACGGGATTATTTATTTATACATTTTATACATTTTCATTGATCTGAATTTAAAGCACGACTAACCTTGCGTATTACTCTGCTTTGCCCCTTTCCACCCTTGTCATCCTGTCTCCAGTCCAGTTCTGTCCCCATCTTTCAATAGTGATTTAGAGAAAGATAACCCTGTGCTGATTTAAAGTCCATTCCAAGCAATGATTTGCCAAAGAACAGTGAGAGAGAGAAAATGTCTGTGGTTTTCACTGCATAGAAGAAATGTGCCGTGAGGGTCGGGTGTTTTATCAAGTACCAAATTGTCCAAGGACATGCTCATGTCTAAAGGTTGCCTGCAAACTGTTCAATAACAATTCTATTCCTGAATAAAGGCTACATCCTGCCATCATTCTGTGCAGAGATCAAGGTAGAGCATAGCCTTTAGAGCACTTGATTGATTTCTGCAAAACAAAGGTATGTCTAGTAAACAAACAGCGCCAAAGAAAACCCTTAAAAAGATTTTCATGAGAAATTGCAACTGAGATTATAAACCATTTGGAGCAAGAACCGTAAACCTGATTCTCGGGTACCCTGGTTCTTCATGCTGTTCTGCTGAGGCATAGGGACTGTAAAATTGGCATAACTGGCTATATAGGTAGTGGAACTACTCCTTTGAACCCTCATCAGAAGTGATGTGGCTGGGGAAAGGCAATTTGACTGGATCCTGTCTAGGTATTTCTGGTGTCAGAGTGGTACATGGGGGCCATGGGCACCTGGATATAAATTACAGAAGCCTTCACAGTCCTCTAACTTACACTGGCCCCTGAATAAGAGAGCAGCAAAGATGCTATAAAGCCATCTTTTCCTCACTGTCTTTGGCTATGTCTACACTTGCACTTTTAAGTCGACTTTAACTCAGTCGACTTAACTAAGTTGACTTTAAGTTGACTTAGTTAAGTCGACTTAGTGTGTCTACACTTAAAATTAAAGTCGACTTAAAGGGGAACTTACAAAGTCGACCTAGAGCGTCCACACTGGATGCTCTAGGACTAGGTAAACTTTGTGGGGCTAGGGGGACCTTGGGCAGGTCCACGGTGGCGGGGGGGCACTCCCTGTGTACAATGGGGCAAAGGGGTACAGGGACCCTGGCAAGGCAGAGCCCTGTGTGTGACGCTGTCTGGATTTAGGGAAGCATTTATGATATTATTTTCTATGGATATCTCATAAATGCTATAATCCATAGGAACTATGTCATGTTTGGTATCAATAGAAAGGTAGTAATTTGCTGGGAATGATTATATAGTTTATGTCTAGGAATTCTATTTCAATTAGAAGTTAAGAATTTGATGTTATATCCATACTTTAACTTGTGTCCTTCTGTACAAATGCCTTAGATGGGAGGATGTGAACAACCATTGTCTCCTTAATGTTAAGGAATCTACCAGGTGATATGGTCCCAGGGAGTATCCTGATGAGCCATTAAGGAGACAATGGTTGTTCACACCCTCCCGTCTAAAGAATTTGTCCAGAAGGACACAAGTTAAAGTATGTCCACATGCCCTGCCCTTTGGGGGGCATGGCAGGCTCCCCCTGTGCCCTCCCCGGCAGGGAGGGCATTGGTGTAGTCCTGGGGTAGCCCTAAGTCGATTTAGGGCTACCCCAGGGCTACACTGGCTTAATTCGACTTTAGAAAGTCGAATTAAGCCTTAGGTCGAGTAAAAAGCAGGTTTAATAAAGTCGACTTAATTTTCATTAAGTCGACTTTATTTTGCTTAAGTCGACTTAAGCAAAGTGTAGTGTAGACGCAGGGCAAATTAAGTCGACTTAAGCCAAGCTTAAGTCGACTTAATTTGCCAGTGTAGACGCAGCCTTTGTGTCCGATGCCAAATGCTGATCAATTTGACTTGAGAATCAGGACCCATAGGCTCAACACCTGTGGCATAATAATAATATAATAACTAATAATTAATTAATAATAATAACATATGCTGCATTGTTATGGATAAGAATTCAATTTATTTGATCAATTTATAATGGAATGTCACTTAAAATGACACTACTACATTTGACTGAGTACTTGTCCTTCCAGGATTTACAGCAATTTGTTGGTTACAGAACAGAATTTTAACTGGGAATTAAGAGTAAGGAGGATGTTATCATTGCACAACTAGTTGTCTTTTTGGATAAAGGAAAGAGAAAATGTTACACTTCCAAATCATGACACCTTACTGTTCAGCCTGGCAGAGTGAAGAAGAAAATAAAGAGAAAGCAGGTGCCAGAAAACCATAATTAAATGTAGAAAATATTCATTCACTCTATTGCCCTGAAGGTTATGCCCAATGAGACTATTCTTTAGATTGTTCTTTTTCTAGGCACTGACTCTCCCAATTGACCATAAAACACTGAACTTTATTTGAAAGAATAAAGCTAGAGGCAATGACTATTTGACACTACAGACTACTTCCCTTCCAGACCTATTTCACCAAAGGGTTTTAATTCTATCTGAGTTGGCTTGAAATGAATACATTAACATTTTTTTTTTACTGCTTATATTTAAATATTGACCCAAGCTGTGCTTTATGTAATAGTATGGTATATCAGTTAGTTAATACTTTCATGCTGTTAGCGCACTTACCACTCTTGCTCAAACCGTTTAGTCATTTTGTCGAAATAAATATGTCCAAATCAATAAGAAATTGATGGTTGCTAATACTTCCTTACTAAAATTTTAGTGGAGCTGAATTTTAGGGAACCTGCTTCCATTATTGACTGGAATGTTATCTCGTATTCTTTTCCATTTGTTTATTCCACCACAGTTTTTCAGATCCTTTACTTAATCTAAGCATAGAAAGGGATTGCTTTATTTCATTTTATCACTGTCTATGACAAACATGTGATACTTTTTTTACATGATCATGCTCTGGGAACTGCTCAAGTTCACAGAGGTTTGATTCAATTACTATTTTAATTAATCAATTTGTCGTCTCAACAGCTGACCTTCCTCTCCATTTACTCTTGAAGTTCTTTAATTAATGCTTAATTTGCAGTAGCTGCATCTTTTTTTGCTCTAGGGAATATGATCATTTTGACTCTTTACTGTCGCCTGAAGGATTACATTTGAAATATTTCTCACTACTTCTGAGGCTACCTTTCAATTATTTCATTATAGATGAAAATGTATTGAAATTAACTGTGTAATGTATATATATCAGTGGATAGAATTTAAATAGACTCATGACCAATCTACTGTGGGTCATACACAGTATTACCTAGAGGAGATTCTCCATTAAGTACAGTGACTAGTGACCTAGTTTTTTAATAGACGTGTTAGGCTTTAATATTTTTTCTGTCTTTGTAGACTTTTCTGCGTCAGGTCTCTTCTGTTACAGCTTGGATACTTTTCCTGCCAGTAAATTGTGGCATGAAACTCAAGTTAACAAATAGTTATACCACACCCACCCAAGGACAAGGATGCTGTGAACAATCAGTAAGACAGTGGCCAGCTGCCTATTGAGAAATTCTGGCTTAGATGGGAACATTTCTGACTATCTGTAAGGACTCTCCTCTCCATCCCATCCCCCCACCCCACCCTAAATGTAGTCATAGGGCCTTTAATGTAATTAAAGGGTCTCTGCTTTGGTCATTATCACTCTGTCCTCTCTGGGTGGAACAAGTCTGTACTTGTAAGTAAACAGGTAAAGAATTCCAAGTGGATTATGTAACTGATAAAGAAGCATCTATACTTGACCACTGTAACACCACCAATTTGAATCTGTCCTGTCAGTCTTCCCAGTATTGTGAATAAACCTTTTCAGTATTACCTCTGCTGCCTGATTCTTGGGGAAATAATCTTACTGGCTTATCAATGAGTAGTGTTTTTTCCCATCTGCCACCATGAAGTTCCTGTTGGCCATGATGTACAGCAAAGTGATAACTATGGAGTCATACCTGGTCGACTGACTATAGCTTTGTAACAGTATTAATTTCAAGGCATCTACTGAATTTACCAGACATTTATTTGAGATAGAATGAAAAAATATTATAAATACTCGACCGTGAAACACTTATTTTGAAATTATATATTGGACTCTTCCCAGTAATTGTTTTTTACTTGCTTTTATTTTGTCAGATTTGGAGCAGATTAATACATTGGAGGGGCTGAAACAGTGCTGTCCCGTGGGGGGGAGTGGGACCTGTGTGTGTGGGGGTGGAGCCGGAGCTGGCTGCGGGGGAGGGAGCCAGCTGTGTGGGGCAGGCTGGCCCAGAGGCTGGGCCCCACGTGCTCTGCCCTTGGGCCTGCCTGCTCCGCCCTGGGGGCGGGGAGGGCCAGCCCAGGGACCCGGGATAGCCCTCCCGCCCTGCCCTGCTGCCTTCGGCTGGGTGCCAAAGGCAGCGGGGTGGCTGTGGGAGGAGGGGCTGCGGTGCGCTCGCAGGCCCCGCACTGCCCCGCTGGGAGCAGGACAGCGCGGGGCCCAAATAGCCGCAGGGCCCGAGCGATCACCCCGTTTGCCCCCCCCAGGGATGGCCCTGGGCTGAAAAGAGGGAATTGTCATTCATTTCCTCAGAAAACAGTTTTGGCAGGAGTGAATGTGTTTGGGGTGTGTGGTTCAAATGGACCGTTTGGCATAGGGGAAGGGCTCCATTGACTCTGCAGCCCACAAACAAGATAGCAAATATTCTCAGGAGGCTTGAATTTTAGAAGTATTGCGAATTCACAACTTCATTTAAACCCAGTAGAAGTTATAAGTGATGATCACCTCTGAAAATGAGGCTCTGCTAGGGGCTTCTGGTATACAGCACAATGTTAAATCAGCAATATAGCTCTTGAGGCAGAAATTGAGCTATGATCGTTACTGGTCTGATGCTGCTACCCTTTTCACACTGAGGAGTCTCCTTGATTAGAGAGTCAGCCCATCCGTATCTCTAGGTTGCCAGTTTTGGTTGGATATATTCCTGGACATTTCAACACATGACATCATCTTTAATTAAAGATTAATCTTTAATTCCTGGAGACTCCAGAACACCCTGGAGGATTGGCAAACTTACTCATCGCTCTCCACCACAAAACATCCCACTAGCTTGCACAACATCCTATTAGGCAGCTTCAGTAAAGGGTTTCTGGAGATTCCATTTTTATTTGATGTTTCCTAGACTGTATGATTTTTCTTTGTGTCTAGTATTAATGAATGCTGTCACTATCACTCTATCAAACTGCCTTGTATTAATAACAAGAGGGCCAGATTCTCAGCAGGAGTGAATTGGTGTAACTCAGGATTTATGGTAATTTAGACCCAAAAAGAACTTGTCCCATAATAATTACCTTTTATATTAATAAGATGTATCTGGGCAGGGTGTCTCTGGGAGAGAACCATGTCTTATGAATAGAGCTCTTGGAATCATAGAATCATAGAGGTGGAAGGGACCTCACAAGGTCATCTAGTCCAACCCCCTGCTAAAAAGCAGGACCACTCCCACTAAATCACCCCAGCCAGGGTTTTGTCTAACCAGGCCTTAAAAATCTCCAAAGATGGAGATTCTACCACCTCCCTAGGTAACCCATTCCAATGCTTCACCACCCTCCTAGTGAGAAAGATTTTCCTAATATCCAACCTTGACCTCCCCAGCTGTAATTTGAAACCATTGCTCCTTGTTCTGTCCTCTGTTACCATCGAGAACAGCCTAGCTCCCTCCTCTTTGGAGCACCCTTCAAGTAGTTGAAGGTTGCTATCAAATTCCCCCTCAGTCTTCTCTTCTGTAGACTAAATAAGCCTAGTTCCTTCAGTCTCTCCTCATAAGTCATGTGCCCCAGCCCCCTAATCATTTTTGTTGCCCTCCGCTGGACTCTTTCTAATTTGTCCACATCCTTTCTGTAGTGGGGAGCCCAAAACTGGACACAGTATTCCAGATGCAGCCTGACCAGTGTTGAATAGAGGGGCATTATCACATCCCTCGATCTGCTGGCAATACTCCTACTGATGCTACTAATAATCCTATTAGTTGGGCTGATAAATGAATGTTTGAGGCAGTTATTCTCTGTGTTTACTGAAGGTCGGACAGTAAGTAATGGGTTTAACCTGCAGCAAGGAAATAGATTCTGGAACTGGCTTCCAAGGGAGGTTGTTAAATCCCCATCAGTGGAGGATTTTAAGAACAGTTTGGACAAACAGGTGTCAGGAATGGTCTAGTGCTGCCTCAGCGCAGGGAACTGGACTTGATGACCTCTCAAGGTCCTTTCTAGTCCTGCATTTCTCAGATTCTAACCCCAAAGAACAGAATAACCTTTGTTCCTATGCATAACTTGTCAGGGAGGCAGTTTGTGCTGTCAGACATTGATGGAGTGAGATGGTTTTACGAGCAAACTTGAAGAAATAACAAACAAGTGGTAGACATGATTTTACTTACTTATTGCAGATCCAGATTCAGGCCTGTTCAATGAGCTGATGATAACAAAGCCAAACCCTTCATTTTCTTTGCGGTGGATGACAACATCACTGGTGGATAAGCTGTGTGAAGTAAAGCCCTCTGGTGGTACAGTATTACTACTAGATGCAGCATGATTGCTGTTAGCATAGGCTGCATAATCACTTCTAGGAGAACTGTGGTGTGTAGACACTGAGCCTGGACTTCTGCCATTCTCTGGGCAAGGATCTCCTAAAATATAAATCAGAGCAGTATTACAGTTTAACTTGTCCAGTGACTTTGAGTTACTGTACATTTTGCTAGTGCAACATGAATACAAGTGACTGTTTATATTAAACAAAGGGAACATAGCAAATGTGAAAGAACTGGAATCTACCTGATTATGCAAAAGCATTCAAGAGAAATCAAATAAAGCAAGCATAAACACAAACTCCTATTCTGTTCACCAGAGAAGAGAAGAATCCATTGTAAGAGACAGTACACAGCTGTACAGTAAAGAACATTAACAAGAACTATTCAATTAGCTGATCTGCCATCTAGAGGGAAAATGAGCTGTCTAATCTAATACCAAATTATTCTGATTTTGGATTAAAAGAATTCAAGCAAAAAGCTACCACTGAGTAACCTGGATGATCTTTAAAAATTTTCTCTTATAAATTGATTAGCATGCTCAAAAGATGTTTATGGAATGGAGGAGCAATACGATGAAAAATAATCACAACTAATTGTTCAGTTGCTACCTCTATAGTAATTAGTAAGAATACTCATTTTGAAGTTTTAAAGATGTTCTTACATGCAGAGTTTAAATGAACAAAAGTGCAAATGAAGTCCATTAACCTTTCAGTTATGGCTTTATAGTACTTCATAGAAAAAGCAGAGAAGCAGAGAAATCTTGTGTGATTAAGCACCTCTTTACAGAAACATAGCTGGCAGTCAGTAACTAGAAATAATTAAGTGACGCTTGTACACGGTGGAAAATGTACCTATCTTCATTGCAGACCTTTGGTTTCAGATGATTCATACCTATTTGTTTTCATATAGTAGTTTCAGACAGATATAAAATGGATATTTTTCTGTTCCTAACAGTAATAGTGGTACATGCAGTTAGGGCTCCCTGGCTGTCCCGTCTCAGTTCCCAGACACTGTTCACTGGAAAGCAAGGTCCAGAATCCAATCTGCAGGCACTCTGAGAAGGATTTATTGAGGGTTACAATGACAAGTTTAAAACCATAACTGTACCCGAGCCCTTCACATCAGTTGGACTTATTTCTCTATTCACTAGTGCGGATCCCTCTTCCACTCCCAGTACTAGTTCCATATGCCCATAGAACTCCCTCTTTTCCTGACCACAGTTCCATGTGCTGGCAGCTCCTTCTCCCCCTCCTTCTTCTTAAAAGCCTTAATTATACCTGTAGGCCACCCCTCCCATACTATTCCTCTCAATATATGGTCATATTCCATTTTGGGGGATCTGGGGGCTTTGATACAACCCATTTTGTACCCCATGGAAGGGGCAGAGAGCGGTGTCACATCTTGGCCATGGTCATTTTGTTGACCTATGTTTATCTTTTTTTTAACACCTTGCTTCACCTCCCTTACTTCCCAGCTGCTTGCTTGGCCTTGCTCTGCTATATCACACCTTCACTATTCCTTGAAACATTTTAACTGAATCCCTTAGTGAAAAGTCACTTAGTGAAAAGTCACAGGAACAAAGAAAAACCTATCTAACTGCAAACAGGCAGGAGGAACACACTATGTCTTTGTTCTTTCCTAACATGTGTAGTTTAGAGACTTTGACTTTCAGATAGGTGCAGAAACCCAGAATCCCATCTCAGACAAATTCACAGGCCGAAATACTTATATGCACTTACATTACATACTTGTACCCTAACACATGCTACAAAATGTCAGACAAGATTCACCCCCTCTCTCCTGAAGAGCATTTACAAGTTAAAACTTCCAAGCATGAAATCCATTTTCTGAAAAAAAATAAGCAGGATGCAAGGGCAGAATGTTATTTTCTCAGGCAGGTAAGAGTGTCCTTTAACAGTCCTTGTACAAGTTTGAAATAGATTGATTAGAGAAAGTAAGGAAGAAGAAAAACAAACAATTATTATGCTGCTACATTAGAATAGAAAATCTCTGAGTTATTGGACCCAATCTGCAACTAAATGCCAGAGTCAATGACAAGAGAGATCACGCTTTCTGGCAGTCACCTTTTAGAAGGCTGACTTTGTGTATGTCAATGTGGCTGCATCAAAAAGAAAAAGATATTACCTCCCCTGTATGATCAAGAGCAGGCTTTGTTATATATGATGCCAGAGATTCCCATTAACTAACTAGCGGAGGCAGAACAGATTTTAGACAGCTATTAGATTTTCCTGTTCACCTCTGAGTTTGTGAATAACCCTGGATATTGTCAGAATAGGTGGGAAGGTGTAGAGAAGTCCTTGACTCCAAATGAGCAGAAAAGCATCGTCCAGTGATTTTGGTCCTATCCTTGCTCTGGAGCGAAATCTGTAGTATTTTTTATTCTGATGTGTAGCAAACAAGTCAGTTATTGGAACACCCCACCGTAGAAAGATATTGTCCAGGATTTAGCCTGTCTGCTACGGTGTTCTGAAATCCTGGTAGATAGGCTGCTGCTATTTGAATTGAGTGACATATGCACCAATTCCATAGCCTGACTAATTACTCATATAGGGAACATGACCTTTCTCCTCCTTGGTGATTGATATTAAACATACAGGCTATGTTGTCTGTCATTATTTTCATTGACTGGTTTCTTATGAAGGGTGGAAAGTGCTGGCAAGCATTGCGCACTGCTCTCAACTCCAAGAGGTTCATATGTAGGGCGGTTTCTGATTTTGACCATCTGCCTTGTATGGTATGGTGATTGAGGTGCATTCCCCAGCCCAAAAGAGAGGGATCCATAGTGACCATGATGGTAGGTTGGGATTGCATGAAACAAATGACAGACAACACTGCTCTCTTGGGTCCAGCGTAGGAAGAAGTTTTTGATGTTGAGTGGTATGAGAGTTATTTGTTAAGGCCTTGTTTGTTCAGTCTGTATACTGTAGACAGCCATGCCCAAAAGGCTCTCCTGTGTAATCTGGCAAGCGATAGTACAGATCTCATGGCCGCCATGTGTCCCAGAACATGAGTGCTGTAATCCATGGTGCAATTTTCACTTGGGAGATAAGATATACAATTGCCAGGAAATGAGGCCTGGGCAATGATGCTCTCACTGTTACGGAACTGAGGTGTGCTCTGATGAATATGACTTCCGGTGTTGGTGACAGTGTAGATTGTTCTGTGGTTTTAGGTTTTTTTTTTTTTTTATTTGAGTCCCAACTGTTGACAGAGAGTAATGCTTTGTGCAGTGACAAGTATGGCTGCAGATTAGTCTGGAACTGTTATCAAATAGTTCTTGAAGTATGGGAAGATTGTGACTCCCTCTGTCCATAGGTATTCAGTGACGACTACAAAAACTTTGGAAAAAATGCATGCTGTTGAAAGGCCAAATAGTAGCATTTTTTACTGGTAATGGCATCCATCTATTGTGAACCTCAGAAAATGTTTGTGGGCAGGATGCATAGCAATGTGAATATTATCATCTTCGAGGTTATGGAAGGAGAACCAGCTCCATTGTTGCAGTGTTAGTATACCCCTTTGGAGTATTGTTGTGGATAGTGTGACCATTTTGAACTTCTGTAGTCTCACATACTTGTTCAGAACTCTTAGGTCTAGAATAGGTCTCCATCCCCCGTTCTTTTTCTGGACTACAGAATAGTAGGAGTAAAAGCGTCTGCCTCTGTGTTGAAGAGGAACAGGCTTTATAGTTCCTACCTATGCATAATTAGTGATATTTCTAGTTCCCGTGTGACCCTTTTGAATAACTCATTACATTGTTTTGGGTTGTCTACAGAGGTAGAAGTGGATGGTATCATGGCTTCATCTGATGAAGAGGATGAATTGTGGATTGGGGGAAGTAGGTCTTGATCCCCAGGTGTGTCCACTGTTTGTGCATATTCCATCCATCTTGAAGAAGAGGTTGAGCAGGGTTCACTATGTGGTCTGTGTCTGGTAGCATGAAAGCTGGATGGTAGAGTAGGAGGAGCAGGCTTCCTAATCTCACCAGCCCATCTGCCATGGCATATGTGGGTGGCAGCAGGGTGGTCCCTTCCATGGACAGTGGCCGGATCCCCATCTAGGCGTATAGCAGGGATTCCAGGGCCCTGGGAAAAAGTCAAGGATGTGAAGGGTCCCATCCTTGATTTCCCGCCCACTTACCACTTCCCCCCATGCCAGGAGATTTAAAACAGCTGTGGCACAGGGGGTCCTCCCCTCCTGGGGCCCTGGGCAAATGCCTAGCCTGCTCCTCCCTAAGACCATCTATGTGTATAGCCTTATGATTCCACTGATGGTCTTAGTGAGTGAGGAGTGCTCTGAAGAAAAGTAAGCTTCTTCCATGTCACTACGGTCAGACCACACAGAATGCACCGGTAAGAGTTCCTTGTGGAGGAACTGCATTGAGGATTGACCCCTTTCTGAATGCGGAGAGGACATAAGATGGTGCTATTTACATATCCTCTTTTGAGGCAGTACTGTGGTCGGTGTGGTGTGTGGTGCTAGGGGTGGAGCTTGGGGCACCATTGGTGCTGTGTGCAGCTCTGGTGCCGAGAATTGTGTTGGTGCCGAGTCGTTGTCTGGCACCATGGGCGGTGCTGTGGTTTGTGGTGGTGCTGTAGTTGGTGCCGTTGGCTTGTGCTTGGGTACTTCCTGCACCGGAGCTTTACTTGGTGCTGTTTTGGAAGTGTTTCTGTCAGGACGTCTCGAGCACTTTGGCTTTATGGACTGAGTTGTACCCGAGGAACCTGTAGCCTCATGGGTACTATGTCTTTGAGACATCTTATTAGGCAAGCACCTTTTCTTTGATGCACTATTCTCCAGGGGCAATGAGGCTCTCCTTCTGAGAGCATGAGGCAGATTTTTCCTGGGGAGTTTGTTGGGCTCCGGGTTGGGACTTCTCCATTAAGAAGAGTTTCAATCTCAAGTCCATATCTATTCTTGCCCTTGCACTCAAATTCCTGCAGTCCTGCATTTTGGGTTAATATGGGTTTCCCTGAGGCAGTGAACACATTGCAAATGTCCGTCTGAGGTGGGCATAGCTTCCTTGTAAGAATCTGGTGAGCCTGGCATGTTGAAGGCTAAGACAAGTGAAAAGAAGGATGGTAAATTGAAACCTATCTCTAACAAAGGGTCATATAAAGCCAGTTAACTAATGTGATTTTTCTTTTTAACACTAAGTAAAAGGGTGATTGAAACTGACTGAATGGTGACTAAGCTAAGTATTTTTTTTCTCAGTTTTATCATTTAAGGATGAGAGGTCTCCTGTGCTTCAATGCTCCGTCTTTGACCATGGACAGTTGAAAAGGAATTGAAGGGCGGGGGTCACATGCCTGCTAAAGCAGTGGTGAGGTCATTGTGAGATGCATTCTGTGCATGTGCAACCTGGACGACAACTGCTAAAAGACCTCTAATCACTGGTGCAGGATGTGGTGACACCTAAAGTGGAGCACCCACAGGGACATCCCTCAAAGAAGAATGATTTCTTTTGCAAATTCTAGCTTTCTTCACATCTTTTCCCTACACATTGCTGATTGTTGCTTATAATAAGAATACAGAAATTTGGAAGGTTAAGTCATATTCTCCTCTCAGTTAGTGTAAGCTCTTGACCAAAATGAAATTGCATTGGTTTAATTTAGATGAGAATCTGGTCCACTGCATCAAAACAAAAATAACATTACCTTGAAATTGGATATATAGAAAATTAGATTCTAATCCTGCAAGTTATATGTGGTTAGACTATTATTCCTGCATATTATAAAGCGTGGGATCAGGGCCTTAATGTTGTACATCAATATGAAATAAAGCTGCAAGGCTAGTAAAAATGGCAATAGGAAAAACAGGAAAAATATTTCTGTAAATATAGTATTTGTTTCACAATTTTTAACAGCAATATAAGGAAAGCCCAATTCTCCATACTGCACATGCTGAGAACTGGGAACTTTATGTTAACCTAATCAGCCTTAGGCAAGGATGTGTTGTATTTTGTATTTTTCAGTTCATGTAAATAACATTTCACTTTTGTTTAAGGACAACATTCAACACATCACATCAATCTAAGCCTTTCTACAGCTTCATAGGCATTTAACATCAATAAGTCATACACCATATTTTTTCAGTGTATTGCTAGCAAGGCTAAAGATTAATTCAGGATGTTTTACTAACTTGATTCAATTTCTGCGCAGGAGTCCTGTGTGACTAATAGAAACTCTTAAAGGTTCCTTCCGTAATATAAGCCATGCAACCACCAAAGGATGACACCAACTCCTGTAATTATCATTCTTGTCTACTGTCCAGTTTCCACAGAGGCTGATAAAACCAATTAACCCATAGGAAACTAATGAATCCCCAGGTGTTCAGTATTTTACCTTGGTAATTGGCCATTTTCCTAGGGATTGGGGAGCTCCTAGGGGGCGCTGAGCCAGGTTGGAGGGAGGATATCTGACTGCAGGATTCTAAAGTGGGTAACAAAAGAAAGTCAGTCCCAAGATAGGGAAGATTGACAGTAACCTGACAACGTGCCAGAAATGGGAAACTGGGACTTTGAACAACAATAGGAACACAAGGTTGCTGTCCTGTTGGGTGGGCAGAGAGGTGAAGGTAAAGGCTAGGGAGAGGAAGTTGGGGAAAAGGAAGGGCTCTTTGGTGGATAGAGAGGAAGAAGACAGAAGGGGCCAATGACATGTTTACTAATTTCTGATCCCTCATTAAAGTGCCCTAATGATGAGCATGTTCTAAGGGTTATATTAGATTATTAAATTTCATTCTCTCTTCACTCAAGCAAAGGGTGTAACTGGAGCCGATGTCCTTTGAAGTCAGTGACAAAACTCCCATTGACTTCAATGGCAGCAGGAGCTGGCTCTGAACATATTAAAGCAATAGAAGGAATTCCTGCCCTACAGAATTTACAATCTGCAAGCCTTTTTCTTCTTGCCTGACTCACAGCAATGAGTGAATGTCTCCCTCAAGTTAGATGAGCAAGACAAGCACCATTTAGTCCTAAAATGACACAAGTGGGGATAAATCTAGGACAAGACAGTGTGAAACAAACAGAGTCACTCATTATAATGGGATTATTTCCTGGTTCCCTAGGAAACAGGTACAATGCTGCAATGTTTGCCTCACAAATACTGCCAGGGAATATTGAAGCACAAATGTTTTCCATGATTTTTTTCTTTAAATAATAAAATATATAATAAAATTTAGTTTTTGTTGTTAACATTTTTTCTTTTTTTTAGAAAGTGGTACCCAAATTACAGCACTGTTCCTTTTCCTGGCAGTCGTTGGTTACTTTCCCCACATTTCCCCCTTTATTAACATACCTATAGATAGCACCTTTCTTCTCACAGTAAGATTAACTTGCCCATTTCGGGCTGCATTATGCATGAGATCAATCACATATCGGTGAGTTTTGCCAGCCACTGGAATCCCATCTACATACACCAACTCATCGCCGGGATGTAGACGACCATCTCTGTCTGCAGAACCCATTGCAATTACTGCTCCAATCAGAATCTAGATAGTGAAACAAATGGGAATGTTAAATATACTGTTGCTGGTGCCTCATGAGGTAGCATTTTTTCCCTTTCAGTTAACATTTAATTATTGCTCCCACAAGGCTTTAGGAGGCTCTGTACTGCTGCTCTTTAAATGAGAATCAACCCCCTGAGCCCTGACAATCATTTAAAGATGTCATCCTGACTTCCATGAGAGATGGGGTGATAAACTTGAGCATTCTAGCATTACTGCCACATTCACTAGCTACACTTTAAGACTTTAAAACAAGATTGTATGTTTGAAAGCTACTCTAGTTTGACAGCAAATTACTGGCTTGGATGCAGAAATTACTGGGTGAAGTTCTATGGTCTGTGTTATGCAAGAGGTCAGCCTAGATGAACATAATGGTTGCTTTTGGCCATAAAATCTGTGATCTATATTCTGCCCACCTAAATTCCTGGACAGCTCTGTTTTAAAAAATAGCTTGGCATATTTAATCCCAAAGGTATTTAGCTGAAGTTCAGTAGTGAGTTGAAATTATCCCTATACAGTTAGCAAAATATTTTGGGATCCTTTGGTAAGAAAGGTGATGCATTAAAGATACTACTGATAGACAAAACAAACAGAGTCCTGTGGCAAGTCTAAAGACTAGCACATTTACTTAAAGCATGAGCTTTTGTGGGAGAAAATCCCACTTTGTCAGATGCTAGAACATGGAAAACTTAGAGAATGGTAGGAAAATAAAAGCAGGGATGTGTAAGTCATAAAATAAATGCAGGGAAGTATAAGTCTTAGGATCAGGACAGCTGAAATACTCTGACCTGATCCTATGACTTATACTTCTCTGCATTTATTTTCCTCCCATTCTGTAAGTTCTCCATTTTCAAGCATCTAACAAAGTGGGGTTTTCTCTCATGAAAGCTCATGCATTAAATAAATTTATTTAGTCTTTAAAAGTGCCACAGGACTCCTTTGTTTTGCTGACCTAGACTAACAGCTATCCCTCTGGAACTTACTGATAGACAGTTGTTAAAGTAGTAATTGACTGGCAAAAAGGGAAGAAGAGGAAAAATGCCAACTTTAATGCAGATGGAGAAGATGCTAAAATGTACATTTAAAACTTGTTGTAGACAGATAAACCCATCAAACAGGAACATTCAGAAAATTTTAATGAATTTTTCCAGACATATATTTTTTCCATGACATATTTGGGATAAAAATCAAGGTTACATCAAATAAAATCTAATTTCTATGAAAATACTTTTTTGTTTAAATTATTCACAAAACTATGTCCTGATTTTCCTCTTTCATTTTGATTTTGGATGAATGAAAAATCGTGGGATCTGCTGGAAAAGTAGCCCTGGGAGGTATCTGCTTAAGCTTTAGACTGGGTTATTCTTGAGCAGTGCCCCTTTTAGGTAATAAGGGGCAGAAGCCAGCAGTGGAACTTGTAAACAAGACTCTTGTGGAGACTTGCTGACAGGGACGAGAGGGACAGCTGTAAGGGCCCGGGGTGGTGTAGAGGCATAGGATGAGTTTTTCCATATGGATCATCCTGGCCTCTCAGGGATACACAGAGATCTACAGGGCCTCACAGCAAACCTAATGGAAGAGCTTTTTGAGAAAACTCCATGTGGAGACTTTGCCTCTCTCTCTCCCTGGCCCTAGCCTTGAGCAATCTTTTGCTTTCAAAATGCACCAGGGTTGGGAGGAGGGGAAGCCACACATTCTCTTTCTTCCAGATGTTCTTAGACTGCCTTTAAGTAGTGCCAAGTGGAGTCACCAGAGGTTTTCTTTTGAAATACTGCATTCTATTCTTCAAAAAGCTGAAAGAATATACCTCAAAGGTTTTGATACTACTTTGTGCAAAGCTCAACTATAAAATATACATTTATGCTCCTTTACCGGACAACAAAACCGCAACCAAAGGCTGCACTGAGATTCCCGTAAAGTATTCTCAAAACATTTTGATTCTGTATGTCTATTAAGTAAGGATTTGTAGCTAGTTATCTAAAATGTTAATGTCTATGAACTCACTGTACCTTGGCAGATTTTTAGGGGTAAATTTGTTCCCTGGTTTGTAAACTGAATATTTTTCATTTGCTTTAAATCTGATTCCATGCATATAAAACACTGAACAATAAGTATTTGTTTAGAATCAGACAGACTGAAAACGATTTATTCCAGTGTGCACTACCTTACTTTTCTCAATGTGGTATTTCATCTGCCATTGCAGAGTCCCTTCACCTTCTGAAGTTCCTCTAAAGCTCCAAACAATCTTGTCTGTCTTGACTATGCTAAATATTGTTGTCTCTTCTGAAAATTTTGCTACTCAGTGTTAATTTCCTTTCAGATCATGCATACATTTAAGCTCCAATTCTGCAATTCATTGTGCCAATGTAACCCACCAATCAGTGTATAACCCTCAATCACGAATGATCCAGAGAAGGATGTGATTCTGTTACTGGGCCCAGCTACTGAGTCTGGCTATTTAATTCAAGCTGTAGCACCTCTTGGTTTTAGCTCTAGAAATTCCTAGTTCTCTCCTGGTGCATTACAGCTCTTGACTTCAATGGGGCAATGCACAAGTGAGCTGTATCACCTATATGCAGTGAATGCTGGGTTTAGACTGTTCAATAAAGTCACATTTTGACATAATGGGAGACATATTCAGTCACTTGGATCCTAGTTTAAAACCTGGAGATGATGCAGTGTTAACTTTTTGTTATGCTGAAAATAAATAATTTATTCCTAGTCTTTATTTTGTGTGTTCTATTTAGTTTCTTACATTATGTTGTCACCTCACAACTACTTAATTTCCTTAATAGTTATAAACTTTGCAAATGGAAAACAAACCGAAAAATACCAGGCATTTAATTATGTTTGTGTCATCCTTTGAATAAGGCTGATTGGAATGTCTGCGGGGGCAGGATGACAAAATTATCTCAGATAAAAGGTGGATTGCAAAGAAAACCATTAATTTCAGTTATGGCTTCATGGTAATAAAATTTACTTTAAAACATCTCCAAAAGGTTGACCTGTTGAGAGTAACAGAATTTGCGAGAAAGTCTTGTAGCCTAATGGTCTGAAAATGAAATTAGGAGTCAGTAACTCCTAAATGTTAATCACTGCTTTGATACAAAGTCCTGCTCTGATTGTTTTTGACATATCATTTCGCTTCTCTCTCATTTTCCCCATCTGTAAAATGGCTACTTCATTGGTTCCTTGTAAGGATTAATTAAGTATTATATGTAAAGTGGAGGAAAAGTGCTTAGTATTATTCATGTCACTAATGGGTTCACGACGCTGAGTTCAAATTGTATTAATTCATCCAAATATTTTCCCTTTCTGGGACATTACTAAATATCTGAATACCTTCAGCAGGCTTCTGAGTGCAGTGGCTGATTTCCGAATATCTGGCCATGTTCATTGGTGGTTCACCAGAGTAAGTTAGGTACCATTCGAGGTATGTGTGTCTGGAGTGTATAACTTAGAATTCACTGGCAGATAAAAGCGTATTTTAAACTCCTCTCTAGCCACTGGCAGATGTGGTAATTGCATATGGCGTGTGGTCTTGGCTGCTGACATTTGGGGGCTGAGTGGAGTTGACACTGATTTGAGTTGGTGTTAGTTAGTTAGTTCGAATTAACCCTTACTTCTAATACCCTATTCGAAGTTATTAGTTCGAATTAAGGAACTAAGGAAGCCCTTAATTCGAACTAATGAAAGCCTAGTGTAGCCATGGCTTAGTTTAGTTCGAATTAAGTTAGTTAGTTCGAATTAAGCTTCCTTAATTCGAACTAACTTGCCAGTGTGGACATAGCCTTTGTGCTCACAAGTAAGCAAAGTGGAGTACTCCAGTCCCAGCTGTTCTTTCCAAATGCCAGTGTCAAATGGATTATAAACCCTGAAACAAACTCTACTATGGTCCTATTAAACTGTTGGCATAATCACTTTATTGGAATTTTCTTTTTCTTTTCTTATATTGGGGAATCCAATACTTCTTTTTAGAAACAAAACCACAAAGACAAAAGGCAAATGAAGCTTTGTTTTGTTCTCTGTTACCTGGGTGCACAGCAGGAAAGCTGGAAAAAACAAAACAAAACCCCAAACCATTTCAAAGTATCTCACTGCTTGTTTCATGGAAAGAGAGGTGGTTTGCAGGATAGACATTAGCTTTGCCTCTCCTACTTTAGAGGTAAAAGGGATGGGTAGGTGCAGTTGAACTGTGAAAGGGAGAGCAGGGACCAGCAAAGGTGACAAAATTTAGAGTTGAAATATGTTTTATTATGAAAGCAAATTATGCAGAAACTGTGTCTTCTTCACAAATGCTGAGTCTTTATGATGAAAACAGAAGACTAACAACCTAAATTGTGTGGATTTTTAGTGTTTGAATGATGACTCTTTCTGTAGGTAATGGAAAACATTTTCAAACGTGCCTAAACATTGTTTTGAAAAATGATTTTGGCATTTAGAAACCTACATCCCAATGACTTTCAATGAGACATGCGCTCCTACATTGCTTTTGAAAATGGGATCTAGGCTTCCAGTACAATTAGGTGGCTTTCAAAATGTCACCCTAATGTATTTACTCCAAAATAGGGTATGTATATTTATCAGTATACGGTATATTGTTTTTAGAGTATGATGCCTGTATTTCGGTATACAGAAGTCATAATTAAAATGTCCACATTCCTCACATTTATCAGTTAACCTGTGGAACTCATTGGTAGGGTATTTTGTGAAGGCCAAAACTATAAGTAGGTTCAAAAACGAATTAGGTGAGTTCATGGAGGTGACGGCCATTGATAGCTATTAATCAAGATGGCTAGGGATGCCACCTCATGCTTTAAATGTCTCTAAGGCTCTTACTGCCAGAAGCTGCAACTGGATGACAGGGAATGGCTCATTCAGTAACTGCCTTCGTTCTGTTAATTCCCTCCAAAGCATCTGGCAGCAGCCACTGTTGGAAGACAGGATAGTGGGCTAGATGGCCCATTGCTATGACTCAGTATGGCCATTCGTATGTTTTTATCAGTACTTATGCTATAGTGCATGAGCTTTCATGGGAGAAAATCCCACTTTGTCAGACACTTTGAAGTGTCTGACGAAGTGGAATTTTCTCCCATGAAAGCTCATGCGATAAACAAATCTGTTAGTCTTTAAAAGTGGAAGACTAGAAGCACATGCTGGATGCATCTTTGGAAAGGTGAGGATTTCTCCTTCCTAGCCGTATAAATCTCCTATTTCCATGTTTAAAGCATCACAAGTTATTGGTTCTTAAACTGGTCACTAGAACAGAATGAAATGGCCAGGGCCTTAGACCAGGTTACATTTGGTGGGAAATTCTGCATTGGGCTAGAAAAAAGGGAATCATTCTGTTGAAGGTTTGTGTTTTTATTTAGAAAAGGCATCTATGCGAAGCTTCTCAGAAATCTGGAATTTAGAAAAAATGCAGAAGGAAGTGGATTAATGCACAGGGAGCAAGTGAAGTGGTCAAAGGAATGAAGTCAAAGCAATTTTTCATGTAGGCAGAAATTCTATGTACAAGCTACACATTTTAATGCACTCTTTCATTGTTTTTTTCAGTATATAACTTGCTGTGATCTTTTCTAGTAGGTAAATAATGCACTTAATTATACAGTGGGTTGATTTTTTATAGACTTGAAGATGAGAAAAGGCCACTGTTATCATTCAGTTTGCACTCCAGCACATCACAAGCCACAGAACCTCACCCATGTGCTGCTGTATCCCTAACCTGTGGCTGAGTTACTGAAGTCCCCAAATCATTATTTAAATATGAGTGAAGCCATGACCCAATAAGTCAATGGTAAAAGTCCCGTTGGCTTCAGTGGGGCCAGATTTCACCCATAGTGCAAAAAATTTCACTAAATGTGGTATGTGTGCTCCCAAAGATGAATGTGGTCATTAAGAGTACTCTCTAATCTCACACATTCCATATAGGTACAGTCCGTGTCTACATTGACTTACTTAGCACAGCATGACAACAAAGTCCTGTGGCACTTTTAAAGACTAACAGATTTATTAATCGCATGAGCTTTCGTGGGAGAAGATCCCACTTCGTCTGACGATCTTCTCCCACGAAAGCTCATGCGATTAATAAATCTGTTAGTCTTTAAAAGTGCCACAGGACTCTGTTGTCTTTCTACAATAGACTAACATGGCTACCCCTTTGGAATTTAGCACAGCATGGTATTCATTCATGCATACCCATACAACATTTGAATACAAATCCACTGGCTGAACTCAGTATTTGATCTTTCAAGAAAGCCAATATTTCTCTGTGAGTAAGAGGCCAAAGAGCATTCAGGTCTCAAAAAAAGGTTGCAGAGCGCACTCTTCCTAGCTTAATACAAAGTGATTTATAATGACATCTTTTAAATGGAGATGCTGACAATTTGAGAGACCTGTCTTTTTCAATGAATGAACAGGGAAAAGTCTTTTTACCTGGACTTCTCAAATTCCATTCCTTTTTGACCATTGTATGAAGCGATATTTTTCTGACATTTACAAAGATACTGAAGCTATAAAATAGAAAATAATGAAAAAAACAACTCACAGGCTGGCCTGCTTCATCTCCACCAAGGATTCTGAAGCCAAACCCAGACTCCATCCTCCGAAGGTGAACATCCAGCTCCTTATAATCTGACCCTGGTTTAAAAAGAGATCTCATTGAGTAATGCATTTTCATTTTTCCTTGAGAAACTGAATATCCCAGTGGTTAGTTCATTAGAAATGATTAAGGATGGTCCTGTTAGAGCTGGTGAAAATTGTATAGAAAACAGTGTGTTGTATACAGACTAACAGACACAGATACTTGAATATGAAGAGATCACTAAACACGATGGTATGCAATAAAGTACACTTAAGCCAAACTAGAAAGTAATCACAGATGAATAGTACAAGGCAAATTCTGCCCATGATACATAGCATAATGTACTGTCTTCTTCCTATGACTGTCTTTGCATAATATATTTTTTTCTCCACCATCAGCAAGACTAATGTGAAATAGGAGAAGGTGGTATTTGGAAAATGATCAGATCTAATTACAAGTCAGTGGAACTAAATAACCATTAAGGAAAAGACCATTTTAGTCTACACAGGTATAAACAGCATACCATCTTGTGTAGTGTAACTTTACAGTATTTCATTCTTAGATAATACATTCGATAAAGAATTTTTGTGATAGCTAGCATTCAAGGCTCCTAAAACGAAGGGTTTAAAATGGACAGATAACAACATAAACCCTTCTACGTGATTAGAGTTTCAATAGCTTATAAAGCATTGAATTCCTGTTTTTAAGATCACTGTAACTTGATTGTAAAAGTATGTTCTATGCTGAAACTTGCAATACAATCTTTCAGCTCAGAAACACTGTGAATCTTTCAAATGAAATTCCTGGAAAATATGTTTAGTTAATTGAAAAGCTAGCATTGTATAAAAAGTAATATTCATGATTTTTGGCTTTAATGTACTCATCACAAAAAGAGAGAAGAAATTAATCTTTAAAGGAAATGCAGTGAGACAGTGAGCACTCAAAAGACTGATAAGAACAGGCTGCTTAACAAATATGGGCTTCTAATAATCTCAGACCAGTATTTTGCTCAATACATTTGGGCATACTTTGGGATTGCCTCCTAAGGTGGGTCAGTGAATAATTAGAGTGGTCTCTTTTACAGATTTCACTATAGTCCATAACTTGAGATAATGTTTCCCATGATTTTCAGCCCCGTCATGCCATCTACCCCCAAATTAAAACCACCCAAGGGTCTTTACCAAATTGGTTAGGCTGTCTATATAGTAACTTCATTTCACCAAAAAGTTAGCAGTTTCTCCAGTTCTGTACTGCATTCTCAGGAGATACCGTCCAGAAGATGGGTGATCAAAGGTGATGGACCTGGGGGCTCCTAACTCCTATAGCACTATGTCCTGGACTAGTCTCTATTTATGGACTGCAGCTCAATCTAGCATCTTTTTAGTATAAGATGCTACGGGCTTTCCACCTCTAGTCCCACCCCATGGAGGCTTTCTTTGCTGGAACTTACAGGGTGGGGTTGGAGGGAGCAGAAAGCTCCACATGATAGGTCTGTACTATGCCTGTGCTGAGAGAGTTCTCGACAATCCACTGTGCATGCAAGGATCAATGTCATTGTGTGAATCCCCTGTAATGTCAGGATGCGAGCTTAAGAAGACACGCCTAGACACCATAGGATGCAAGAGTTGTAGAGCTTTGCAATCAATCATGTCAATGATTTGTGTCCAAGTAACAAAGTTTCTAAATAAAAATATATAAAATGGATGGTACTGGGGCTTTTTAAAAAGTGCTAGATCTGCAGAGCTGCTTTCTATTCAAAAGTAGCAAGGCGCGTGCAAGATCTTGTGAGGCATCCCAAACTTTTTCCAAAACCTTCACTATATTCAGATATGCAGCAGTCACTAACCCTTGCCATAAAGGACAATGTACACACTGAGGGCTGGATGGAAAAAAGATGTTAGGTGTGATACTCAGCATCATAATGCCTCACTTTTAGGAGCCTAGAAAATCACTGCACTTCACAAAGCCTGAGTTAGGCACCGTGGCTCACTGTACAACGAATGGGGACAGATAGGTGCCTTAGTTTGCAATTTACAAACGTTAGTACACTAGCCAGTATGCTACCTAAGCTAGCCACTGGGAGATACCAAAAAGAGGGGTATGAGCTAAGCACCGCTCACATATATAGGCAGCTAAGTTCAAGCTGTGGGGAAGCACCTGTGAGTCTCAGCTGTGAACCCTGTCCTGGAGTTAGTTGCGTAAACCATTTTAGCAAGAAGAACAGAAAACAGTGGTGCCTATCTTATAACTTCTAGCATGAGGTTAGAGCCTTTACAGAGGATGTGAGAGACTCAGGTTTCGTTCCCCTGTCTATGCTGGGAATGAGAAAGAATTTCAACAGGGGATCACTGAGCTTTTAAGAAAGTGGTCTAACCACTGAACTATGGAATACTCTGATGTGGGGCTCCATTGAAGCTGTCCTGTTGAAGCTGTTCTACAGTGGATAAATAATTAAATAGGGGCTGCGGCAGAAACAGAGAAAGTGAATGTGTGAAAGTGATTCTATAGCCCAATGGCTAGGACACCATGTAGGTGGACTTGTAGGGGCTAGGTGGACCTGGGACTGGTCCACGGTGGCAGGGGAGGCACCCCTTGCCAAGTGCCAGGGGGCTCAGCCTTTGCCCCATTGTACCTGGGTACAATGGGGCAAAGGGGGGCAGGGACCCTGGCAGGGCATAGGGGCAGGTTGGGCAGGGCTCTGCCCTGCCCTGTGGGGGGGCATGCCAGGCTCCCCTGTGTGTGTCCCCCCGGCAGGGAGGGCAGTGGTGGAGTCCTGGAGTAGCCCTTAGTTGACTTAGGGCTACTACAGGTCTACACTGGCCTAAGTCGACTTTAAAAAGTCGACTTTAGGCTTAAGTCAAAGTAAAAGTAGGTTTAATAAAGTCGACGTAATTTTTATTAAGTCGACTTTATTTTCCTTAAGTCGACTTAAGGAAGTTGCTTAAGTCGACTTAACAAAGTCGATGTAACTTTTCTAATGTAGACATAGCCCCTTGTTGACCTTATTAAGTCGGTTTAATAAGGACAATTTAGGAGCTAATCCCAGGCGTTATGAAGTCGAATTAAGCTTACCTTAAGTCAACTTCAGGAAATGCTTAAGTCGACTTAATAAAAGCCCAGTGTGGACGTGGCTTTGTTTAGGTTGACTTAAGCCTCCTTACGTCAACCTAAGTTGCCAATATAGATGCACCCTTACATAGCAAGCAGAGTAGTAGTTCAATGATGGTTGCTCTTCTCCTGTGAACAAGCCAGTGATATAGGTAGCCTGTACAGGGGAATCAGAACAACTGTGTCAACACTGGTAAATTAAGTCGACTTAAGCTTGGCTTAAGTCACTTAATTTGCCCTGCGTCTACACTACATTTTGCTTAAGTCGATTTAAGCAGCTTGCTTAAGTCAACTTAAGGAAAATAAAGTCGACAATGAAAATTAAGTCAACTTTATTAAACCACCTTTCTACTCGACCTAAGGCTTAATTCGACTTTTGAAAGTCGAATTAAGCCAGGGTAGCCCTGGGGTAGCCCTAAGTCAATTTAGGGCTACCCCAGGGCTATACCAATGCCCTCCCTGCCGGGGGGGCACATGGGAAGCCTGGCATACCCCCCCCTCCAAAGGGCAGGGCAGAGCCCTGTGTGTGACGCTGTCTGGATTTAGGGAAGCATTTATGATATTATTTTCTATGGATATCTCATAAATGCTATAATCCATAGGAACTATGTCATGTTTGGTATCAATAGAAAGGTAGTAATTTGCTGGGAATGATTATATAGTTTATGTCTAGGAATTCTATTTCAATTAGAAGTTAGGAATATGGTGTTCTATAGGAATAGTTAGGAATATGGTGTCCCAGGGTGTGACCTGATGAGCCATTAAGGACATAAGGAATATAACCATTGTGTCCTTAATGGCTCATCAGTTTACTCCCTGGGACCATTGTAGCTGGAAAATTCCTAAACATTAAGGACACAATGGTTTGACTCATCCGCCTCTCTCAGCCATTTCAATAAAATAACATAAGTTAAAGTATAGATAGAACACCATATTCCTAACTTCTAATTGAAATAGAATTCCTAGACATAAACTATATAATCATTCCCAGCAAATTACTACCTTTTTATTGATACCAAACATGACATAGCTCCTATGGATTATAGCATTTATGAGATATCCAGTGAAAATAATATCATAAATGCTTCCCTAAATCCAGACAGCATCACACACAGGGCTCTGCCCTGCCAGGGCCCCTGTCCAGTGTGGACGCTCTAGGTCGACTTTGTAAGTTCCCCTTTAAGTCGACTTTAATTTTAAGTCGACTTAGTTAAAGTCGATTTAAAAGTGCAAATGTAAGCATAGCCAACGTGCCTTACTTTTGTTCTCTAGTCAGCTAACAGTTGATCACACTGAAGATCAAGAAGATTGGATGGAACAGCTCTTATTCCTTTTTTATTTAACGTGGGATTTTTCTCTCATGGAGCATTTTGCCAGGAATAGACAACACGGACCCAAGCTTGAACTTATAAATCTATTTGGGATCCACATCGTTCTGCAAACTCCAAGAGACAAATATTGATCTTATTATAGTACAGTAAGGGTGCTACAGAACATTGGAGAAATCCAAATGCTGAGTCCTGATAAAGAGGAAATGTGGTTTATAATATGGAAATTATTCATTGGTGTATTGTTAATGAACAACAGTGAGCTCTCATATATGCTTTGAATATAAAAAGGCTATCATCCCTCACTTTGATTCTTGTACTATATTCGTCCAAGTCCTTAGATGCATTTCATATTGATAAATGGACCCAGAGTTGTTTCTTTAAGGCTTGAAACTAGAGGAGAAGATATGTCATTGAAATGATTGATTCAGTTCATGAATGATTTCAAGCCTCACAAATGCAAAGAGTAATATTTTTATGGACTAAATTGTCACATGGGATGATGCTGTAATGAGATATTTCTTCTTGAATCTCTTCTACATTTTAAGTAATACAAGAATACACAGCTTTATTAGAAAAATTGGGCAGTCTTCCTGTGCTTATTGAATTTTCCTGCTAAAAATAAACATTTGTTTGAACTTTCTCACTCAAGGTGACTACCAGGAGGGGAAAAAACAAAGCAAAACACCCACCCCAACCAAACAAAACAAAACACCCCCCCACCCGAACTAGGGTGACTTGTGATTAAGATGAAAACACAGTATCTTCATATCAGAGTTTCAAATGCTCTTGAAAAGTTTTAAGAGCAATTATGAACCTGCTAATTTCTAACATGAGTGTTTTTTTTAATGTGAACATTTTTGTTTATGTATGCAAAACAAGAGCTAGTAAATGAAGGCTGCACTATACAAAACAAGAAAAATTAAATCTATACCCTTATGGAGAATTATTCCATGTTTCTATTCAGCAGTAAGTTTGTAGCCAACCTATAAGCATTAGCAGGTATCCAAAAATAACATAAAGCTCTGTTTCTGCAAACATTTAAGCACACAAGACAAGGTACTTACATGTCTTAAGTGTCTGCAGGATATGGGCCTTACAGTGGACTTCAATGGGAAAGCAACTGTTTATTTAGCAACATGAGATTTCAGGAAATTGAATGAATTCTTTCTACATTGATGTACGGTTGACATTTCAAAAGAACTGAACCATCCACAAAGTTCTTATTTTTAAAAAAGACATTTTTGTTTGTTTTTTTACAGACAGCCAGAAAATGTGTATGGATGAAATAAACTTGTGGTCTGCATAACCAATTCAGGCTTTAGCATGTGACTCTTGGATTCACTGCATGGTACAGAGCGATTAAAAATAGCTAAATAATCTTCTGTCATTAGATAAAGTGGAATATTGTTTTACGTTACTATTATTTGAATGAATACTAACACCACCAAAGAGCATACAAAACATTGTTACAGGAACACACAGGCTGGCTGAGGAAAAGGGAATATTTTTCTCCAAATGAGACTCCTCATTAGGGAGAGCGTTAGTTCTTATCACTCTTCTACCCTGTCTAGTTAAATACCAAAATTAAAAAAAAAAAAAGCTGTACTATATAGAATGGTGACTGAACACGTGTGATTGGCTGTGATGATTAAAGGAAGAACCGTTATTTAAACAGAAAATGGAGGACAGTTTATTTTACGCAACAATGAAGGTTGAAGATTACTTGCCAGAGGACTCCACTCGAAAACCAGTCCTGGGCGGAACTTGCTCTGAATAGGAAAACGGGGAATTAAAGATGAAATATGTTTCTCCAGACATTTAAAGATGTAGCGCCACTTTCGCTGTCATGAGCTGAATTTTTAAAGTGCAATTGCTATCTTTTATTAGATACGTCTCCCCCCACTTTGTAGTACATCGATATAATTTAGCTCGATATAAATATTTATATAGCACCCGGTTCATTTCTTTGTAAAACGTCACTGATAGTAAACTGGCAGCATCCCTTCAGTGGAAGTGTCGGTTGCCTCTCACTAATGCTGAGGATGTTAATGTAATTGACATTATAGATATTAGTAGAAATAATTATGCTTATTCATCAGTGACAGTAAAAAAGGAAGTTAAATGGTTGAGCCTGCTCTCACTGAAGTCAATTGCAAACTCACTTTTATCACCAATGGGAGCAGGTATTTGCTATGTATTACAGAAAACCAGTGCTTTAAAAAAAACTGGTGCCAGTGCTCGTGACAATAAATTGGAAAAATGCCTCTCCCATCCCTCTTCTTCTTGTGCCACCCTTCTTCTTCCAGGAGTGCGCTCTATTCCCCTGCTGACCCCGCCCCCTAGAGGCGGCTTTTGGGGTAGGCGAAGCAGGCACATGCGTAGGGCCCCGAGGAGTAAGGGGCCCCATCAGGGCCGGCCCAAGAGTTTTTGGTGCCCTAGGCGAACTATCACTTTGGCCCCTCCGCCCAACATGTTATAAGAGATAACATATTAATATATTTTTTAAATAGAGAAAAACATTCACTTCTGTCTAATCTGGCACCCTTTAAAGCCTGGCGTCCTAGGCAACCGCCTAGTTTACCTATATTGTTGGGCTGGCCCTAGGCCCCGTCGCCTGCTTCGCCTATCCCAAAACCCATGTCTGCCTCGGTTGGCAGAAGGAGCTGGTTGAGGGGGCCAGGGCTGCGTGGGAGGGAGCTGGGGCCAGATGGGGGGCTGGCAAGAGGGAGCCGGGGCGGGGCCACAGGGGGAGCCCCCGGAGGCCTTGGGGGACCCTCACAGGCCTATAGGGGGCCACGCAATGGGCCTTCACCTATGGCCCCCCAATAGCCAAAGGCTGCCTCTGCCAGTCCCTCTCCCCACGCTGGGCAGCAGGGCTGGCAGAAAAGGTGCTGGTACTCTGTACTCCTGCATACCATCACAAAAAAAGCACTGCCAAAAACAACAGGTGAATCTCCAGCAAATGGAAATCTGCATTCACATTTAAAGCACTTTGGCTTATCAAAAATGGTTTAACTTGTGAATTCATTCTTTACAATCTTTGCTATGCCATGCAAGGGAATTGCAACCAGCTCACATTCACTGGCCAACAACAGCTGGGTAAAGCAAGCTCTTTTATATTCAGTCTACCTTTTATATAAAAGAATGCTTTGTATTTGATGGTCTAAGTGAAGTACTTCTATCGTATCAGTATCTGTAGGACAACCTTTCAATGGAGAAGTGTATGTTACTTTCCCGAGTTAAAAGCATCTCAGCATGGAAAAATCTGAGCGCTCACACAAACGATGAATTGGCCTCCTTGGAACAGCTCCAGTCTATTGTGTATATTTAAAAATCTCTCATGGAAAGAAAGAGTATGATGATGTTCATTTGAAGGTTGCTGGTCAATAATACCGATTCTCATTTGGGAAGCATTTCTACATGATGAGGGCATATTGTTAACTAGCACTCACGGAATGTGTTGAAAGATCAAAGGCAGAGCTGAGTGAAATGCCAAAGGAATATGTATAATAATGAATGAAAGATTACTCAAGAGTCCTGTTTAGATTGTTATGATTAGTAGTAAAATAAAAATAAGAAGATATTTTTAAGGAAGCATATGCATACAGTTAAAAATTTAGCTCTTTAAAATTCTTGCTTAATATATTGATTTTAAACTCTATCTATCTATCTATGGCATGCAGCATGACTCCTGGTGCAGCTCCCCCAGGGCCACGGGCCGTGGAAGGACACACCAGAGTGGTGGAGGCAAACCCGGGGGCAGACCAGGCAGCCCCGGGGCAGGGTGGGAGCACAGAGCCCGGCCTCTGGCCCCAGGCTATGTCCACACTTGTTAATTTCGGTCGACTTAGCTAAGTTGACTTAATAAAGTCAACTTTGTTAAGTCGACTTAGCATGTCCACACTCAAATTTTAAGTCGACTTAGGGGGGACCCTACAAAGTCGACCTAGAGCATCCACACTGGACACTTAGGTCGACTTCTAGGGGCTAGGTGGACCTGGGACAGGTCCACGGCGGCAGGGGGGGCACCCCTTGCCAAGTGCCAGGGGGGCTCAGCCTTTGCCCCATTGTACCTGGGTACAATGGGGCACGGGGGGGACAGGGACCCTGGCAGGGCTTAGGGGAGGGTGGGCAGGGGAGCATGCCAGGTTCTCCCTGTGCCACCCCCCCCCCGGCAGGGTGGGCAGTGGGGGAGCCCTAGAGCCCTAAGTCGACTTATAGTTGACTTAGGGCTACTCCAGGTCTACACTGGCTTAAGTCGACTTTAGAAAGTGTAGTGTAGTGTAGAAAGTGTAGAAAGACTTTAGAAAGAAAGAAAGCTTAAGCAGCTTGCTTAAGTCGACTTAAGGAAAGTGTAGTGTAGACGCAGAATAAATAAAGTCGACTTAAGCAAGCTTAAGTCGACTTAATTTACAAGTGTAAACGCACCTCCAGTGCCCCCCAGTGTTTGCAATGCAGGAGGACTCTCAGGGCTCTAGCCCCGCCAGCACTGAGCAGGGTGAGGGGGAGCCAGATAGGGGTTTTAGGGGCTGAAGCCTCGGGCTCCCTTTTTGGCTGGATCCCGGGACTTCAGCCCCTAAAGCCTCTGCTATAATCTTATTGTTGGTGCTTACTGTCACTTCAGATTCTTATGTCCAACATTTAGATGCCACTGGCATTCCCAAAACCCCTGCTCAGCACCATCTCATCCTGTAGAGGCCTGAAGTTGCTAGGTGCCTAAGTTTCTGGGCATGTGTACACCAATGTACATCCTGATACTCAGTGCCTAGCTCATACCCACACCTTTGTGGGATTCACAATCTTGGTGTTCACATTGGTACAGCTGTGCTGCTGTATGCTCTGTAGTGTAGCCACAGTCTAAGTCCTTTCTGTGAATGTAGTCCGGAGGCCGCTTTGAAAATCCCACCGTCCATGCATGATGAACCTGCCTTAAGTTACCATACAAGCAGTTGATGAAAATCTCAGCTGCAGAAATAGAGTTAGCAACCACTGAAATGACTCTCAAAGCCTATTGTTAGTGGAGTTGGTCTTCTAATGAATTCAGAGCAGATTTACATTCTGCACATTTGGGGAAACTTTGGTATGTTGTCTAATAAGCATAATCTCTAATACAAGTTTCACAGTGTATTTAATGGTAGGAATGCAGTACATCTTAAATTGTGTCCTCTATGGTGGTTTGAGTCTTCTCTGGTATGAGCTGGGAACAGGTGACCAGGAGAGAGAAGGCCATCTTTTCAATGGCTTCTTTGGCTGTTGTCTGCCTGGAACTACTTATTTTAGATATCCTTTGCTGCTCCTTACCACCTTTTGAGGAAGATGCACTACAGCTATCTGTCCTGAATGTAGAATTTCTTTGTAAACGATTTTTTTTTGTAATGATGTTGGTGATTCAGTAGTTGGCAACTTTCCCTTGGGTCAGTATTGAATAAATACTACAGAGTCATTATCTTTTGGAGAAGATATAAAGCTGAGGTGTTTGAAGAATTTATTTATTTTTTTTAGCAAAATTAGAAGCATTAACTTTGGTGTCCTAGCCCCTAAAATGTCCACTGGAGTTTGAATATGATTGGACTGGACCAGATGTTAGTTTGCTTTGAATAAGATATTCTTATTCACCTGGGCTACGTCTACACTGGCAATTTAAGTCAACTTAAGGAGGCTTAAGTCGACTTAAATTAAGCCTCGTCCACACTAGGCTTTCATTAAGTCGACTGCAGAAATTCCTTAAGTCGACTTAATGAAAGCTTAAGTCAACTTAATTACTACCACTCCTTAAGTCGACTTAAGGACAGTGTGGATGTGGAGTAACCCCGAAGTAGGCTTTATTAAGTCGACATAAGGATGGTTAAGTCGACTTAAAGTGGACTAAGTCAACTTAAAGCTAAGTCAACTTAGTCCACTTTGTTAAGTCAATTTTAATAAGGTTGACTTTAAGTCGACTTAACAAAGTCGACTTAACTTTGTTGTGTAGACATAGCCCTGCTGTCCAAAGAACTGTGTAATATTGCTGCCATGTTCCACATGAGGTGGCTGCACAGCTATACTTTGGTGGTAAATGAAGTGATTCCTTTATATGTTCTATAGTTTGAAAAGTGATTTGGGATCCTTCAAGATAAAAGGTGCTATATAAATGTAAATGTTACTACCAGCATGACTGGGAGCAGGAGCCTTTGAAATTAATGATGCTCCACTGCACTCCCTGAGAAATGCTCTTTTCTATTTATAACTTTTCTAGATTTTAATGGAATTTTTAAAAGAAAGAGCTATGTTAATGCAATTTCATCTTGATACTCCCAATAGGATTTTATGCTTGGAGGTATCTACATTTTTTCTGTTGACCATATATCTAGAATTACTCTCTCAAGTGGCAATAAGACTGGATCATTTTGTATTGCTCATTTGTTCATCGGTCATGTTAATACCATTCTATATTGGCCTGAAGAAGCATTCTGAATAAAGCACTAATTGAAACAAATTAGGCAGGAATTCACTTAGATATGTTAACATGACCACAAATGTTATTAAGAGCTCCTTATTTTGAGATCTTTCCATTTGTACAATAGCCATCTCCTGCTTTGGGTCCAGTTGAACTTGTTTCTGGCATAGTTAGTGTCCTTCAGAGCTAGTTTCTTTCAGTCTCATCTGTCATTTGTTCCTGATCAACTTAAGGTTCTTTTCTCTAGCTCTCTGTAGAACAGTACAGTTTTTCATTGTACTATTCATTTTTGCTCTAAACCAGCAGTACATCTACTATTACTTACTTTCTACTCATTCAGATCCTCACAGATTTTGGATATGGTGCTCTTGCTAATTCTCAGGTGCTGAAGAAGTCTTAAAGGGAAATAGCTTAAATATATAAGCTACTTATAGGTGCAGACCTTGGAACCCACTCTAACCACGTGAAAGGGTAATGTTTGTTCAGGAGAAGTCTCCTCCATACACTATCCAATTCCTTACACACAGTAGAGGATTTGTTATAATGTTATTGCCTCTTTGAAAAGGAAAGTGCTACCATTAGAAAAGGTGAGCAGCTTGGAGTGTGGGCTCACATAAATCTGCAAAGTGCTAGAACAAGCAGAGAACACCTAAGGAGGTAAGATTTTTGAAGAAAGCAACCTGAAGAATTCATTTAAAAGGAACTTCCCTCACACCAGCAGCCCCACCCATTACTGACTGCAGAAGATATAAGTTGCTCTTTTCAAAACACTCATAGCTTTATACTTAAGCAGCCTAAAGAATAGTGAAGGGGAAAATCTTGCCCTTTTCTCCCCCTCTATTTTTAATCTCTCATTCTCCAAATAATAATAAAATCTGTTAAAAATCACAGAAGAAAAATGTAATTTAGAAATATGCTGATGAAGTAATCTGAGTGATGAGGCTATTCCCAACACGTGTCCCCCAAAATTATTAGCTGCCATCAGATTGCATTCTGATCCTATGCACACCAGCACAATAAAATCCCTTATGTGTTTTATTAAAAACAGTTTTCTGTAAATGTTAAATTTTACAAAAATAGTCAAAGACCCTGGCCCACCCTGAGCACTAAAGAACTGTGAAATGTCTTTTTATAAAAAGCAAGAAATGTTTAGATATAGGTGACTAATCTACTCATATGGCAGCTTTTAATCTTTCCTCTACTTATCATTGCATTCTGTTTGGTCTCTCTCTACCATATCCTGGATTTGTTACACAACAATTTATAACTCCATCTATCAGAAAGTAAGGAAACAGAGGAACTATTGGTAAAGGCCAGTATAGAGTGACCATGCCCACTTCAACACTATCAAAAGACTCCCAGAGTACAGAAATACATAGCAACAAATGTGAGATCTTTTCCACTGCATTCCACATTATAAGAAAAGAAAACCAGAAGAAAGATGAGAGGAAAGTTTGATGGGACACAAGGAAGACCACAAACAATTTAATGATAAGGTTATCACGTGTCTTTCTTTTCCCCATCTTACAGTGTATCTATTGCATTAAGCTAATGTAGCAATATGAAGGAAGACACAATCTTAATAATGAGCCATGAGCCCTCAGGAGCAGGGCTTCTTTATTGTTTTTATCTTTAATCTCTTTTCTTTTTTTGTGGCTCTCAATGCATACACCACAGTAAATATACAATTGTAGAAAAATGACACTAAAAATGAGCAAGCTGCAGCATGATTATTACGGCAATTACTTAAGACTTTCTGGTCTCTTCATCTTCCAGATAACAAGAGAGTTCTAGATAAAGGAATGAAAAGTTGGCCATTCTCTCTGGTTTGTTTGGTTTTTGTTTCCTTTCTGCTTATTTTTTAAATAACATCCAAAGAGTTCATTACAGGTTAAAAGTGACCACCTTGCAATTTATCACTTTTGCCATAGCCAGTAAATCCCTCACTTTTGTGATCTATTTGTTCATAGATGGAGAATTTGATGTTGCCCATCTGCTGTAAAGGCTTATTTATAACCATTGTAATGTGCAGTGAGATTTTCCCAAATGTCTGGAAATGAAGGGATAGGCATAAAGCAGCCACGGCAAACTCCAACTCACAAGAACACTGTCTAGACTTGATTACATGATGAATACTCATTGTCTTTTAAAAGCGATATGTTTGAATGCTATTAATGCACATGATTTCAAATGTACAATATTGCACAATGTACATTATAAAACATACAATATTATACATTAAAATGGCCTCTTGCACTCTCTGGTAACCCTGTAACTCACATTCATTGGTTTGATTGATGGTTGCTAATAAAGATTCTAATTCTTATTTATTTATTTTTGAGATGATATTTCCAAGAATGCTTTGAGATCTACCCTCTACTGGGTAAGTTTACATAGAAGGACACCCAGCAAATAGCTTGAGAACTCTCCACTGCTGACTAGTGAGCTTTTTCAGCCCTGGCTGCAACCAGCTCTCTAGCTGAATGTGTTAACAGACAAGTGGAGGAAAGAGATCCACTCTTAACTGCATGCTCCACCTGCTTTAAAGCCTACCATGCACTAACGGATAAACACAGTAAGAGCTAAGCAATTTTGTACTGCTTAAATGCCCAAAAGAGGATTTTATGCTTGGAGGTACCTAAGACATTAAAAAGCAAGAGTGGCTGGAAACAGCAAGTTCACATGGAAGTTTAAGTATACCTGGAGATAAAACCTCTAATTTAAACAGTTGTATCTACAGAAGAGGGAACCTAACTGTATGCTGTATCCTTCTGGTCAAAGTGCACACAGCCTGAAGGGGCAACAGCTGAAGAGTGAATCTTTGAGCTGCTCAAGGGAAGATACAACAAGTCTTGCTGAATTTAAGTCAGAAGATGCAAAAGTAGAAGTCATTTCAAAGCAAGAGTCAGTCTGCTCTTGTCTCTGTACAATGTTATACAGATTGCTAGGCAAAACCATTGAGAGCAAAACAGAGAACTTATGAAGCTAAGCAAGATGAAAGTGAAAGAAACTTATTTTTATGGTAACCCTACCAGGTGAGGAAAATGGGTTTGGGAACATACAAGTACACAGGGTATGGAGCAGGAAAAATGCCCGCTGACAAGTCCATCCAGAAGAAGCCAGTTCCTGCACCCAAAGACATGATAGAGAACACTACAATGGGCATGCTTTCATCAGGCCTGCTTATTACTGAGAAGATTGCATGCCTTGTTAACTTCCTGTATGGATGCCTCTGCTCATAAGGGGCCTCTGAAGCAGAAGCACTGACTAAGTATACCACGTGAAGAAACTGTTTTCTGGGGAGAAAAGGAAAGTGGGAAAGATATGAGTGAGAGTACCAAGAAGAATTAAGAGATTTAGTAATGTGGTGATTGGTGCTATATAAATATGATTACACAGACATACCTCCAGACAGATTGTTATGACAACTTTCGAAGTTTAGGGATGTGAAGGTATAGAAGCTTTGACCATGGTGGGGCAGCAGAGGAGCATGAGTGAAGGCACAGTTATTGGTTTCAGAATGGCCAGGTAGAAATGGCTAAAGAGGAATGATTGTGCCCCCCAAGTATCTTTGGGCCACAGAGAGCTGGGATGACAACAGTGAAGGCTCATGAGTGAAGGTAGTTGTACTGATACTAGCAAAGAAAGACTATAGAAAATATCTGATTCTATTATTAACTGAGACAGGGAGTCAAAAAAAAGAACATGCTAGTGTCAGAATTCCACCCCCAAGATGAATGGAAACCTTCACAATGTTTGGAAGGGAAGAAAAGTTGGAAGTTCTACTGTACTGAAGTTCTTGCTCCACTGAAAAGATCCGTAACAGGTGCCCTGTGCCATATATGGTGCTAAGAGTCAGTGGGACAGTATGGGGTGATGGAACAAAGCCACCATGGATGATCAGTCCCTTCAGAAGATTTAAGAAAAACACCATAGTTGAATTGAACTCTTCCTTACATATTGACTAAGGGGAGGGATCCCGAATAAAGGCTGAAGATAAGACGGTCAATCTGACAAGTGACAATTCTGCCCGAAATTAATTTAACCACAAACGATTTATAGAGTTTCCTGAGAAGATGGCAGAATTCTATCTCCCATCTCTCTGGCATATCTCACAGCATACTAGATGGAGGAAGTGTTGGATGCTGGAATGGAGTTAATCAGACTCAACCTCTCAGTTCTGTTGCTTATAATGGGCCTTTTACATGGAAGTACAAGGAAAAAGGTCTCAATTCCTTAGACAGTGGAGGAAGCAACTGTCTAAATGCTTTCTGCTTATCTGTGGACTTCAAGCAGAGCTTATTTGTATTTGTCTTAGGTCTTTTTTATTTCTTTTTTTTTTTTTTTGGACAGAAGCTGAGAGAGAGAGAGAAATAAAGTTAAAGAAGAAAGAGACAGAGAGGATCTGTCCGGGATGAAGGAAGTCAACAAGACTGAAATGGAAGCAGAGAATCTGGTCTTTCTCTATAGGCCTATGCCTCCTTGCTTCCTGGTAGATGGAGCCATAACAGCTGAAGCGTAAGTCTAAGGTTGTCATGTCCCTGTCTGCTGGTTGGTCCATATACTGCAGAGGAATTATTACTGCTACCAGTTAAATGTTACTACTTTAGCGTAAGTGGACAAGTCTTGTCTTCTTGCTCAAGATCCAGGATTTTACACTGCTGACCATTGGTGCTGAAGGTTATCCACTGGAGAAGAGAGCAGGAGATGTTTGGCAAAAGTCACTTAGAAGGGCCATTTCAGCAGTTGTGGTGTGCCAGAGTGCAGGGGCTGTGAAGTATCTGGCTATACACTTATAAGGGATTTTTGTACATTAGGGGAATTCTAAGCCAAATTTAAATTTGCTATTTGCTGCCAGAGTGCTGAGAAACAGAACTGGCAGAGCTGAATACCTATCAGTATATTTTATGCTTTTCATTTAAAAGCTGATGAACTGGAAGCTGTTAAGTTTATTTTGGTTATTTTGAATTGAAGTCTGCAAGATATGTGTAAGAGCCACAAGGTAGATGAGCTAATAGCCTTTACTGGGCCAACTTCTACTGGTGAAAGAGACATGCCTTTGAACTCACACAGAGCTCTTTTCCAGGTCAGGCATGTGTAAGAACAATTAGACAGTACTCCAAAAACAAAAATATATGGGGTGGAATCCTGACCTCACTAAGACAGCAAAACCCCCTCTGATTTCATTGGGGCCAGGAACATGATAATATAGTTCCCATTGACACCAATGGGAATTACTTCTATCCTGTGGGGAAAGAGCTAGCACCCCCCCTCCCGGATCCAGGACTGGGTACACTAATATCCTCCCTCTCCTGTTGCATCACCTCAATTTCATTCCACACTTTCCCCTCGTTTCCCCTGCCTTGTCCCCCTCACCCTGTCTTCCCTGCCTTTTTCTTTCCATTTATCTGATTCCCCTCCTGACTCCCTCCTGCCACACAAAACATTTTGGCACTTACGTGATGTTTGCTGCTCTCTGCTGATGTGTTCTACCCCTACCCCAGTGTCTGTCTTGTCTATTTAGATTTAAGCTCATTGGGCAGGGACCATCTACCGTCCTGTGTTTTACAGTGCCTTGCACAATGGAGCCCTGGTCCGTGACTGAGACTCCTAGGGTGCGTCTACACTTACAAGTTAGGTTGACTAAGGAGGCTTAAGTCGACCTAACTTACATCCTGTCCACACTGGGCTTTTATTAAGTCTACTTAAGGAAAGTTTAAGTTGACTTAATAACACCTAATTTTAGGTTGACTTAAGGCTTAAGTGTGGGCACCCTAAGTCGACTTAGTCCATAAGTTGACCTAGGGCGGGGGGACAAGGGAGCCCCGCATGGCTCCCTGGCAGAAGGGAGCCACGCGGCTCCTTTCTGCTGGGGAGCACGGCTCCCTTGTCCCCGGGGGAGCCTCTGCACCCTTCTCCCCAGGACCTGCAGCTTCATGGCAAGAGGAGCCACAGCTTCTTTTTTGCGGGAAGGCGCAATCCGGGGAGAAGGGCTCCCCAGCCAGGGCTCCAGCGGGAGGGAATACCCCACTGGGGCTCTAGCAGTGAGGGATTCCCCCGCCGCCCTGGTTCGGGGGGCGGGGGAATGTCCGCTGCCCCAGCCGGGGCTCTAGCGGTGAGGGAATCCCCCGCTGGAGCCCCGGCTGGGCAGTGGGGATTCCCTCACCTGTGGAGCCCCAGCCAGGGTGGTGGGGGAATCCCTTGCTAGTGGAGCCTCAGCGAGGGATTCCCTCCCCGCTGGAGCCCTAGCAGCTCCCTTCTCCATGGGAAGCTGTGAGTGGCTTGCCCCGGGGAGAGCCAGCTGTGTGCGGCTGGCTCTCCCCGGGGGAAGCTGGGAGCCGTGGCTCCCCTTGTCCCTGGGAGCTGCTGCTCCCCTAGTCCGGGGAGCTGAGGCTCCTTTGGAGCCTCGGCTCTCCCTCGACCTATCCAGTCGACTTAGAGAGTCTAGTGTAGACTCTCTAAGTTGACTTAATAAGGTTGACTTAAAGTCGACTTAATAAAGTCGACTTAATAAAGTCAACTTAACTTTCTGAGTGTAGACATAGCCCCAGACATTATGATGATAATAAATAGCAATAATAATACTTAATATATATATATCCAGAGCACTTGGTTCACATTGTGCTGAGTGCCAAATAAACATATAGTAAGAAATTAATACTCAATTATATTTTAAATCAAGAGCTCCACCAATGAGAGCAATGGGAGTATGATCACACCCCAGTACTCTTTCCACACTTATTGAGAAGGTTCTCTTTGCCTAATGTTGCAAGTTTCCATTAGCCTTTTATCCACATCAGAAGGAGACCATAACATATGATCTATTACTTCAGTATTTAAATTCTCTTCATTATAGAGTTAAACTACCAGTTATAATTGCTTTCTATTTCTTGGTCTACTATTGTAGGTGAAAAATCTATCTGTGTAACTTTTTGTAAAATGTGAATTGTTTAAGAGAAGGGGATTGCTGCATCTTTAATACTGCCAACAGTGGTAAAAACTGACACTTCCTATTAAAATAAATCCTTTGGGAACTACATTACAATTTGGCAATCAAAATCACTTTTCATCCAGATACCAGAGTGTTGATATTCTCATAATCCTACTTGAAAATGCTTTTGGTTACACTGTCAGTTCATATAACCTACAACAATTTTTTGTAATAACAAATAACTCTTTCTGAAAAGACGCATAGCATAGGAATGATTTAATATGTGCCTCTTAAATTGACCCCTCCATTTAATATTTATTCTCTCTGATTCCAGAAAGGTTAATTCTATTTTGTATCTGCAAAATATAAGAATTTTTCTAAGTCATCAATTGGAGTGGCAAAGGATGCGGGGAAAAAAATATCACATGATACAATTGAGATATTTCACTCTAGCTCAGTCATCAGAACTAGATTTTAGGGAATTGTTTGATAAGAGCAAGTAATACTTCACAATTATTACAGTATTGTCATGATTCATCTCAAAGCACTTTTCAAAGGTGGGAAAGCATTATTATTCCACTATTTTAGAAGGAGTGACTGATGAACAAAGAGGCTAAGTTACTTGCTAAACAACAACCCAGATCTCTAAACTCCTAGCCTCATGCTCAATCCACTAGCTGACAGATGCCTCATGAAGAAAGGGAATTCTAAGAACCATTTCAAAATAATAACAAAAAATATTTGAAAACTTTCCTTTGAAGTATTATAATATATGTGAAATCCTCCACAGAGATGATTAAATCATGCCCCCTCCCCAAAGTCAGAAAAAACTTTGGTTTGAAAAATAATTGGAGTTTTTTTAAAAAAAAATGGGAGCAGGGTAAAATTCTGTGGAAATTATCTTTTAATTTTTCATCAAAATTTTAAACATTTCAAGATTTCTAACTAGCTCTACTTGCTAATGACTCATTTATGACATCCTTATACAAACTAAACTTTTGCTTGTGAATTCTGATTGCCTGCAGACGGAAGAACTGGCCCTAAGGTGACAATGTACTGAGTGTACAAACTTATTAAAAACTGAATTTTATCTGTGCTATAAAAGCATCACGTTTAGGAGCATTAATGTTATTCTTTACTAATGGAACCTTCAAGATGACATTTTATTCATCAGCACAATGCTGTCTGGCAAATCTTCCCCACTACAGATACTTTAATTCAAATCCAAACTGAGTTCTTGTAGTGAAACTTTAGAAGAAATAAAGTGGGGGATTTGTATAAAAATAAAAGTGCCTGAATTAAGTGCAATCACCCAATCCTAGCAAAAGATACTCATAAACTTGTATGTGAAAAAAAACTTTGATTCCCTCATTTTATTAAAAGTAATAATTCATTACATGAATACATGAACTATATACATGGTTAGAGTGGATTCGGAAGTTGTTGTGGTCTTATTTTTTTTGTTCTTTTCCAAATTTGTTCAAACTATTTGATAACATAAGATTTCAGCATACACTTACAGATGATGGATTTTAAATAACTGACAAGTATATTACTGCTCATAATCAGAAGGAAAACCAACATGAGAGATTAAGAGAACAGGAATGTTTGGCCTCCCAGTAAAAGCTGGAATTATCACTGTCCACATTTCACTTTTAATAAAAGCTTATCAATAGCTGTTTATATTCTTTCTATTGGCATTTCTTTGTTATATCAGCACCCTCAGATTACTGCACCAATGGCAGGACTCATGTATATATCCTAATCACTGGAAAGAAACATTTCACTATAACCTTTCGTTAGAGGAAAGTACAATGGAATTTCAGTTGTAAATAGTTTATGCCACAAGGAACATTATGCCATATAGATTCCTGAAAACTTTACACATCAGTGCTTGTTTGATATCTTACTGAAGGGGAGTCTGGGCAAACTGTACCTCCTACACTTATATTTACAACAATGAGTATTCAATCTAGAAAAGTAACTGAGAGAGGATGGAGAGAACTTACATAACATTTCAGCCTGCGTTTGAGTTGTGAAACAGAGTGAAATATGAAGAGGAACCCTGTAGCACATGTCTAAGCAGACCACAACATTAACTGATTTTTGTTATTTTAAACTTTATAGTTTCTCCTAATTTTCATAGATTTTTGTTCTAATGAGAAAACAATCAAACATCTTAATTTCAGGAAACTGGCTGATATTTAACTCCTGACAAAGAAAAAATGTTGGTGCTCTGACTGAAGCAATAGCAACTGTCGCGTGGCAAACAGTTTTAATTTCCTTTAGTTATCTGGTGCTCCTGAGCCACATATTTAACTTCCATTGTTATCAATGGGATGAACATGTACAGAACAAAGGTATGATTCTTTACGCCAAAGGAGGGAGAGTGGGAATGTCTTCAAAGCAATAAACCTTACAGGTAAAAATTTTACTCAGAGAAAAAAACAATCAATAGGGCTCCAAATTAACATGAGCAAATCTCCTTGAGAGTGTGCGTCAGCAAAGTAAAACTTTTATCTATGAGTGCAAGCTCTACAAAAGCAATTGTTAAAGTAATATGCTAGGAAGGCTCTCCTTATTCCTCTTCCCCATGTCATCAGAGATTTTGGACAATATTAAGAGCTTCCATTATTCTGTGGCTATTGTGACACCTCTTTAATTCCCCTCCCCTTGACTTTTCTTAAGCTTCTTGGAGCTGTTTCCGAAAGATTTTGATACTTTTGAGTGGCTACAGCAATAAACACACTATTTTAAACAGAATTAAAGCAAATGCAGCAGTTTCCCATTACTGTTTGCAGTAGTGTATTATTTGACATGTTTATCATTCTTTAATCTCTGCTGCCAAACCTGCTGTTATATAAAATGTTCATACAGTGCATGCACAATTGTAGCCTGGACATGTGCTGAATAATAGCTGTATTCAAAAATTTAGTTCAGAATTCAGATACAAATACAAAATAAAATGAATTGTCTCTCTTAAATCCATGTGTCAAAATCCATAGAAGGTTAAGTACGTATGTCATATGCCTAGGTTAGAAAAATACTCTGTTACATAAAGAAAGGGAAAAGTAAAGCACTGTTACTGTCTACAGAGAAGCTAAGTGAGGTGCATGAATTACGTGGTTTGGACAGAAACAGAACAAAGGATCCTGATTCGTGAGACTTTGCTTTAACCACTGGAAATGTTCCCTCGTTACCCATCGTAGTAAAAAAATGGTCCCAAATATCTTGTCACCTTAGGAAAGTGGGTGTAAAGTGCTTTGAAATCTTCAGATGAAAGTGCCTCTATAAATACAAAGTTGTAGTATTGTTATATTAAGCTCAGCTGACCTAATAAATATAATTCATAATTTAATTATGAATATGAAAAAATAAATTCACAATTTAATTATAAATATGAAAAATATATCTAGCATGATGCAGGGGCGTAGCCACGGGTGGGCCGGGGTCCACCCAATTGGCCCTAAGGCCCGCCCACCTTAGGCTATGTCTACACTAGAAAAGTTAAGTCGACTTTTTTAAGTCAACTTAATAAGGTCGACTTAAAAAAGTCGACTTAACTTTTCTAGTGTAGACCTAGCCCCTTCTTGACCTTGTTAAGTGGACTTAATGCTTTAAGTCAACTTAATAAGGTCGATTTAGGCGCTAATCCCCTTCCACACTGGTTTAAGTTGACCTAATAAGGTCAATTTAAGCGTTAAGTCGACCTAAAACTAGGTGTTATTAAGTCGACTTAACCTTTCCTTAAGTCGACTTAAGGAAATGCTTACGTTGACTTAAGGAAAGCCCAGTGTGTACTCAGCTTTGTTTAGGTCGACTTAAGCCTCCTTAAGTCGACCTAACTTGTAAGTGTAGACGCACCCTTAGTGCCTGACATGACTGGAAGCTGCCCTTGGCCAGGCCCACCCTGCATTTTCAGGGGCCCGGCCAGAAAACTGGGGCTATCTATGCTCCTGGAATGATCCCTTTCTTCTCAAATAATTCTACAAGAGGACTAATTGGATTTTTTGGGAAAAAAGTCTTTCCCCCTCTTGCCTTGCAATGAGATAACCCTATTTTGGGATGGATGCCTTTTCTTTAAACATAGTTTCACTTTTCTTTTAAACTTTAAGAGTAAGGATGATGAACAGTACCAAACTGACACAGTCATCTGCTATGAGGCTTGGTGTGTGTTATTTTGAGACCCCTCTTGCCCCCTGCAATTCCCAGTTTAGCTGAAAATCCTTTGATTGTTAGCAGGTTCCCTGCACCTTGTTTCTCATATTGCCAGCTTCCTGATCTAGGGGTTTGAGTCTCGCTTTGGATATGAAAGGTCCCAGATTCAAATCCCAGATAAACACTTGCAGGGCCTGAGTGGTCCTATACCTTTACATTAAAAGAATGCGTAGTTTAATTGTCTAGCAACTATGAGATTCTGAGTTCTAATTCCAGCAGTGCCTGGGGTTGGTTTTCCTAGAAAGTATTAATTGGATATTTTTCTAGAAGATCTGCTTTGGGAATTTTTCTAGGAGTTCTATGGAATATGTTATATAGGAAGTCAGCCTAGATTATCACAATGGTCCTTTCGGGTCTTGGAATCTATTAATCTATTACATAGTACATTAATAAGGGGAAAAGAATAATCTACTTGATGAATTCAAAGTGCTAACGAGCTATGTCTATGACATCCATACAACTAAAATGGCAGGAACAATGGTAACATTGCTAAATCATTGCTAAAACATTGCTAAAACATTGATAAATCTGTGCGAGAAAGTAATTTTCAGTCATTAGGATTAGGGAATATGCATGTGTTTTCAGATGTCCAGTATTAAAAAAATCCCTGAAGGATGACATAAAGAAGAATCAATTAAAACCTGGGAACGCTAGTTTGAACATATCTTGTTCCAGGGATACATGAAACACCAGGATGTTCCCAGAAAATTTAGAAGTATCGTTACTGTAGCTTTGCTCTGCTTGCCTCGTCTTGGGTCCAGCTTTGATTCATGATTTATGTCTCTGTCTACAATTATATACAATTTCCAATCACCCATAGGGCAGAATCCAAGTGTAGGCAAACATTTAAACAAATGTATTCAAGTAAGTCTACCTGGGATTGTTAGCTCATCTAGAAACAACACTGGCGTGGCACATGCTAAGAACAGAGAAGATTCGAATCACTGGCAGAGCAGGAGCGGTGAGCAATGAGAACTAGCAACCTAGTCTAGGGACTGCCAGGAGACACCCATGAACGTACGTGGGTCAGAAGGGTTTTTTTGATGGAAAAGAAAAGGTCTTTCTTGATTTAAAACCACCTATTTGGAGGCAAATGCCCTAGCCACTCGCTTCTACTTGACATTGGATGGTATTAATTTTTGAGTCATATTAAGGGCTGAATATGAATTGATCCCGATATTTGTCTCCACTAATATTTAGCTCCAAAAAAGATAGAGCAGTTCATATTGGAGTCCAAGGTCAAAGCAAATCTCAAACTGTAAATTATGCATTGTAAAGTGGTCCCTCTCCCCCCCCTGTGTTGCCAAGTAATCAGTATACAGTCTGCACTTTTTGGCTCTTGCCATGATGCCTTCACCCTAAGAGGCTGCTCATCCTCTGCTGAATTAAAAGTGCAGGGCTCTGCTAAAAAAAACTTCATTTATTATAGAAACTAACCATATGGGGAGCAATTATTTGAAAAGGGCTGCTCTCTCCTCAGAATGAGACATCAAGTCAAATATATCTTGAGCAGTATTGCTGAGTTACCAAGAATACTTGGTATTCTCCCCTTTTAGTTTCACTTCTCTTTACAGTCTTTCTCAGAAGACAGCACTTTGGAGAATAATATATCAACACTGACATTCTTTTTCTTTTCTTTTCACTAAAGCCCTAAGAGAGAGAGTCATGTTGGAAATTCTTTGGAAATTTTGTTCAAATATGGCTCCACTAACTCTTTTCTCAACCTCTTTGGCTTAGTACATACTGTATTCAAACTGATCCACATTTTCAAACAGTTTTCAAATATGTATCTCTCACAAGTGTAGGGAGGACCTCAAGTGCAATTTCTAAATGTACTGATGCCAGGAAGTTCAATCAATAATAATTTTTCAGAGCAGTGAAGGAGTTTGGATTATTAATTAATATTATTGATTGTATTAAAATAACAGCCACAAGATGCTAGCTGCAGTCCACATACCCACAGGAATCCATAGTTCCTGCCTAAAGGGTATATAATCTAAAGACAAAGTTTTCAAAAATGGATGTCTAAAATTCAACTCTCAAGTTCATATCGGGCACTTCTGAAATCCTGGCAAGTTATTTAGGTGCCTAAATATGAATTTAGGCATCCATTTTTGAAACTGGTCTAAGAAGACAAGCAAAATACAAAGGGTGAAATTCTTCGCTGCGTCTCTTGCAATGCTGGGGAAGGAAGAACAAAAGTGGCTTTGAACTTCCAGACTATCCCTAATTATGGGATAGTAAAATTGCACAAAATTCCACATGCCTATGTGCCAGGGTTTGAATGAGAAAATGCACAGAATAGCCAACAAGTTTCAGAGGGGTAGCAGTGTTAGTCTGTATATAGCGAAAACAACAAAAATCCTGTGGCACCTTAAAGACTAACACATTCCTTTGAAAGCATAAGCTTTCATGAGCTGCAACCCACTTTGTCACACGCATTTGATGAAATGGGTTGCAGTCCATGAAAGCTTAATAGAGTTCATGATTCTTAGAAATGTTAGGAGAGAGAATACCAAAACAAAAACAATGGATTTTAGGAAGGCAGACTTTAGCACACTCAGGGACTTGATGGGAAGGATACCATGGGAAGACTGTCTAAGAGGAAAAACGGCTAAAGACAGTTGGCAGTTTTTCAAAGAGACATTATTAAGAGCACAAGAGCTAACCATTCCGCTACTTAGGAAGGATCAGAAGTATGGCAAGAGGCCACCTTGGCTTAACCAGAAGACCTTCAATAATTTAAAAATAAAGAGAGAGTCCTACAAAAAGTGGAAGGTAGGACAAATTACAAAGGAGGACTATGAACAAATAACACAGTTATGTAGAAGAGAAATCCGAAAGGCCAAGGCACAAACAGAGATCAAATTAGCTGAAGGCATAAAGGGTAACAAAAAGACATTCTTCAAATACATCAGAAACAGGAGGAAAACCAAGGACAGTGGAGGACCCTTACTCAACAAAGAGGGTAAAATAATACATGAAAATGTGGAAATAGCAGAGGAACTAAATAAACCTTCACTGAGAAGGTTGGAGTAGACTGGATGTCTGATGTAGAGGAGGGCAATAGAAATGAGATAGGGTCAGAAGCCAAAATAGGGAAAGAGCAAGTTAAAAGTTACTTGGACAAGTTAGACGTCTTCAAGTCACTGGGACCTGATGATATGCACCCTAGGGTACTCAAGGAGCTGACTCAGGAGATATCTGAGCCGCTAGCTATTATCTTTGAAAAATCATGGAAGATAGATGAGGTCCCGGAGGACTGGAGAAGGGCAAATATAGTGCCCATCTACAAAAAGGGAAATAAAAGCAATCCAGGGAATTATAGACCAGTCAATTTAACCTCTGTTCTGGGAAAATAATGGAACAGATAATTAAGGAATCGATTTGCAAGCCTCTAGAAGAGAATAAGGTGCTTAGGCTTAGTCAGCATGGATTTGTCAAAAACAAATCATGTCAAACCAACTTGATAGCTTTCTATGATGGTACATCTAGACTTTAGTAAGGCATTTGATACGGTCTCACAACACATTCTCATTAATAAACTGGGGAGGTACAAACTAGATGGAGCTACTATAAGATGGGTGAAAAACTGGTTGGATAACCGCTTCCAGAGAGTAGTTAACAACGGTTCAGATTCAGGCTGGAAGAACATAACATATGGGGTGCCGCAGGGATCTATCCTGGGTCCAGTTTTGTTCAACATTTTTATCAATGACTTGGATGATGGCATTGAGAGCAAATTTATAATGTTTGCAGATGATACCAAGCTGGGAGGGGTTGTGAGTGCTTTGAAGGATAGGATCACAATTCAAAATGATTTGGACAAACTGGTGAAATGGTCTGAGATAAATAGAATGAAATTCAATAAAGATAAGTGCCAGGTACTCCACTTAGGGTTGAACAACCCATTGCACACATACAAAATGGGTAATGTCTGCCTAGAAAGGAATACTGCAGAAAGGGAACTGGGTGTAATAGTGGACAACAAGCTAAATATGAGTCACCAGTGTAATACTGTTGCAAAAAAAGCAAAGGCCATTCTTGGGTGTATTAACAGGAGTATTGTGAGTAAGACACAAGAAGTAATTCTTCCACTCTATTCTGCACTGATTAGGCCTCATCTGGAGTACTGTGTCCAGTTTTGGGTGCCTCATTTAAAAAAGGATGTGGAAAAACTGAAGAAAGTCCAGAGAAGAGCAACAAAAATGATTAGAGGTCTGGAACATTTGACCTATGAGGGAAGATTGAAAGAGTTGGGTTTCTTTAATTTAGAAAAAAGGAGACTGAGAGGGGATATGATAACAGTCTTCAAATACCTAAAAGGTTGTTATGAGGAAGAAGAAGAAAAATTGTTCTCCTTAATCATGGATGATAGGTAAAGAAGCAATGGGCTTAAATTACAGCAAGGAAGGTTCAGCCTAGACATTAGGAGAAAATTCCTAACTGTCAGGGTGATTAATCACTGGAATAAGTTGCCTCGGCAGGTTGTGGAATCTCCTACATTGGAGGTTTTTAAGAGCAGGTTAGACAAACACATGTCAGGGATGGTTTAATGGGGGTACTTGGTCCTGCCATGAGTGCAAGGAACTGGACTCGATGACCTGTCTTGGTCCCTTCCAGTTTCTTTGATTCTATGATTCTAGTCTTTAAGGTGCCACAGAACTTTCACTGAGGATAGCCAATAGTGGTCTTATGCAGGCCCTGTACTTGAGAAATTCTTCATCAACTATGGAATCACGAAAAGGGCCATTGCTGAGTGAAGAATGTTGCTCAAAGAGTGGCTGAGGAAGACACAAAGTATGCATAATTTTCTATACACTGGTCTGACTCACCACTCCATCACCTATTTATCAGGTGCACTGTCTGTCACGTTGTGTAATAAATAACCAACTATGCCCAACTCTCTCTCAATCTATCCATTACTAATTGACCAGGTTTTTGGAGGTGGCACTGAAGAAATAAATCATGTGGAGGAGGGATTTGGTGGAAGAGAAAGTAATGGCTTTATGGATCAATTCAGAAACATGTACTGCACATAGGGAGCTATGTGGAAGAAAATGCAAAGATAGTACTGAGAAGAGAGGATAATTAGCAGTCAGAGCTAACATCATTGGCTGAGTGGAGGAAATGGTGGGTAGATATAAAACAGAGGATAAAGGAAGGGCAGTACTGTGGAATGCTTTGAAGGGCTGAACTTGATACATTAGAAAAGGGATTGCTAGTGAAGAGGGGATAATACGTACAGAATGATTGGTGAGTAAAATGATTCTGAGAGCAGTCTTTTGAACAGAGTCGAGGGGTGTGATGTTGGCATATGACAGACCAGAGGGGAGTAAGTTTCAGTAATTGAGGGCCTATACAAGAGTTTCAGCTGTGTGGACAGAGCGGTGATGTTGGATCCTAGGAAAGTTATTATGGAAGTAGCAAGATTTGGACACAGCTTGGATATGGATATGTACATCAATGCAGAGAGAATCGTCAAAGACAATTTACAGGTAAGGGGTCTGAATGTTAGAAGGATGTGACAAAATGACATAGTGACAAAGAATGGAGAGAGTCTGTTATGGGATGTTGGGAGGAAGGATAAGGAATTTAGTTCAAGATTATCCTTGAGGATAATTATGATGTATACTTGAGAAATGCACATCTTATTTCCAGATCATTGATGTTAGATGAAGACAGGGGTATTTTGACAGACCTATTAGATGATATAGTTTTCGTTCTCTCTTTTTCTGCTCCTTCAGATATTTATATGTAATGTTCTGAACACAGATTTCATGAGTATTTACTAAGTTATCACATTTCACTTCAGAGTACCTGGGTTTCAATAGTGACTGAAACAATTCCCTTGTTTTAGTGATATATAGTAGATGGGTGGTTCTGAAACAAAACTAAGCCAGGCATTCCCAAACTTTGTAGAAGTTCACACCTGAACCTGAATCTCAACTTTATTGTTTAAGCCCATCTTCAAATACACAGGGCCAAACTGATGGCAAGGAAGTCAATCTGGATCTATGCCAGTGTAACTCAGTGCAATATTTTGCACATAATTAATACATTAATTAGAGAACCTTCAAAGTGAAAGGTGCTATATACAAGCATAGAATATTATTATAAGAATAAAAATGCTTAAAGAATAGCACATAATAATATTTAAACTTTGTTCTTAATTTAAGAGCTGTAGGTTACATACACTATACAATTTTTAGCTAAAATGTTATTCATGAGAGCAAATATAGATGGGATAAAAGCTTTTTTTCCTTGATGTGGAATACATGCAATACAGTCCCTTAGAACATAAAAAAAGAAAACAAGGAGAAGAATCTTGGAGATAGTGTTACCTGGATTTCTAGCCATGAGTATAATAGAACAACTAGCTGTAAGTCACTATATGTAAAACAAACCAGCCAGAAGTTTCCTTTTTAAATTTCAGTCTAAGGTAAGAATAAGCAGAACAATTTAACAGTAAATATGCATCATCTTGTCAGTTAACTACAAGCAAGACACTCTGATATATACTGTTCTTCAATGAGGGTTTAAGATTCAGAATAGGGCAGGAGATATAGAAAGAAAACAAATCTCTATGAAAGCCAGAACTTAAATGTGTAATATTGAGGCAATTTTAGAATAAATGTATCAAGGTAGAGTTTGAAATCATTTTCAATAGTATGCAGTAATTGGGTTCATATCTGGGTTGCTTGAAATTACAATAGATACAATTACATAAAATACATCAGCCTTGACACATTCATAGGCAAATGCTTAAGATTATTAAATGCTCAGCAGGGTGAACAAGGCTTTCACTTACGCCTACTTTCATAAATAGCTCTTGATTTCTCATATAGCTCATATGGGTCAGGTTTTCTTGGATCAAAGGCCTCTGTTGAATCAGGAAATGAACTCCTGTGAAGGGTGGGTGGAAACGGAATACTCTGTGGTATAGCTGGAGCAGATAAGCTGGTCTGAGGGCTGCCTTGATTCTCCCATCGCTCCATCATCTGTAATAAATATGTACAGAAAATAAAAGATTCAAAATGTTTCCACAAACCATGTCTCTACAGAAAGTGTCTTCTGTGTTGTGCAAGTGTGGTAGATATATCTATATTTTGTAAGGTTAGGATACCGTCTGTGTATCTTTGGGAATGAAGGGGGCCCTAAATATTATTTTGAAATTACTCAAATAAATTTATTTCATTAAAAGTTCTTATTCCAAGCTTTTGGTGATTAGACATATATCAACACACCCAACATATGGAAAAACAGCTACAATTAAAAAAGAATTCATGTCTTTCCCAGCTACCCATCACATATGTGCAAAGCCTTCCTCTTCTGACTGTGCCTGATTCCCATCCTGCTAGGATATCCCAGGGAAACAGAGGAGCTTTCCAGGACACCCTGAAGGCTACCAAATTCAGATTTTGTCCAACCAAAATGAGGAGGCAGTTATATTCAAATCTGAGGGTTCCCCACCAAAGGCTCTTTGCCACCAAATCCCTCTATTGTAAACCAGAAGCCTTGAAGTCAATGATAGCTACGTCTTTGTCAGACAAAGAGAGATATGATTTCTCAGGCAGCTGGGATCCTCACTATCTTGGACCCCGTTCTGCAATACTCCTCAGGTTGAGTGGAACTTACTCACAGTCCCATTGTCTTCAGTGAGAGTACTCATGTAGATAAGTGCCATCCAGTGTGACTAAGAATTTTTGAATTAGGCCCATCAAGATGTATAGGTTAAAACCAACATCTTACACAAGGCCTTAAGTATGAAGCATCTCTTATCAGGCAAGCAGTCACATTCTGCATGAACTTAAGTGTTTGATTGAGCCCAAAGTGCACCTTATGTAGAGTGCATGACAATAGACATGAGAAAGGGATGGATTATTGAAGCAAGTCTGCTGGGGATAAAAATCTTTGCATGCTTGTAGTCAAAACCAATGATGGTTTTGGGCACAGCTGTTACCTGAACATCTAGTTGCAGTTAAAGGTTTAATAACACCTTCATATTCCAAAGCTGAATATTGAAATGAAAGCATTCTCCCCCAGTCAAGGGGTTTCATATAAATCTTATAATTTCTTCCGGATTCTTCCTTCTACTTAAAACATTTCTAACCTTACTTACACAGATCTTGAGTTAATTAGTTCTCTTCCAAGTACCACACTTGGTAGGTTGCTTGCTTCCTTCAAATCAGACAGTTTAGACAGGATGGAGAAACACAGCAGGGTGTGATATGCTGATGGCACTAAAATCCAGGCATGTGGTGTAGGAGAGAGGTGTGAGAGGATAATATAGGATGAAGTGATAGCCTGCAGGGGACAGCCCTTGGATTTTACCTTCTGGTATCTCTATGAATGTGTTTGCACTAGAGTTTTTATTTGAAACAACTGATTGCTAATTAAGTTTAGGCTTGGAAGGATTAGATTATTATTAGGACAAGTCAAGTTCATCATACACACAACCCAATGAAATAATATTTCCAGCATGATAACTGAAATTTAAAGATTGGCCAATTAAGAAAAATGCTGCTGGAGAGCTTAGAGTTTGATTTAAGCTGTTTACTTTGCATATCTCAAGATGTGATGTTGACAATTTGTGTTTTATCAATTAAAAAGCTTTTACTTTTTGATACTCAACATCTACTGTCAATAAATAACTATTGTCTGACACTCCCCCATAATTTCCCGCAACTGTGAAAATGTAAATCAATAAACATTTTAAAAATAAACATTGATGTTACCTTTGGAAATTATAAAAAAATAAAAATTGAATTCTGCCAAGCCTAATGAAGGTGTTAGTAAAATATTTTTATGTGCTAGGCTAGATACACCACAAGCATGGAGCAAGCACTTTGAGTTCTTGAAGTGTCCAGACTAGTATGTACGAACTTGTCAGCTGACATACATTAATTAGCAATCAATTAACAGAAGTAAAAAAAAAATCTAATGTAGATAATGTAGACAAATCCTAAAAAAGAACCATCCAACTGCCACTCCATTTACCCTTGCTAGAGATTGCAGCTGTCAGTAGTCCCTTACTGCAAATGGCATCAAAGGCAACTGACTGATTGAAGACTGAAAGAGCTGGGTTTGTTTAGCCTAGAAAAAAGGAGACTCAGAGGGGGATATGATGACAGTTTCAAATACCTAAAAGGTTGTTATGAGGAAGAAGGAGAAAAATTATTCTCCTTAATCACAGATGAAAGGACAAGAAGCAATGGGCTTAAATTACAGCAAGGAAGGTTCAGCCTAGACATTAGGAAAAAATTCCTAACTGTCAGGGTGATTAACCACTGGAATAAGATGCCTTGGCAGGTTGTGGAATCTCCTACATTGGAGGTTTTTAAGAGCAGGTTAGACAAACACCTGTCAGGGATGGTTTAATGGTGGTACTTGGTCCTGCCATGAGTGCAAGGAACTGGACTCGATGACCTGTCATGGTCCCTTCCAGGTTCTATGGATATGTCTACACTGGAGGCTCTGTTAAGTCGACTGAACAAGGTCGACTTTAAGTCGACTTAAAATCGACCTTATTAAGTCAACTTAGAGTGTCCAGTTGACTGCCTGCGTTCACGTGCTAGGTTGTTGGAGGAGTGGCCAGGAACTCTGGGAAGGGGCCAGTGTTCCCTCCAAGCTGATAATGCAGATGAGCAAGATATCGTACTTGTTGGGTGGCAATTTGTGAGGCCTGATGCCTCATGGGCAACAGTTTTTTAGCACTGGAAGCATCAGCAAGCCTAAGTACCTTAAGTCAAAAGAAATGCATGCATGTTGTTTTTTCATTTGAACTTTAATAAAAATGTTAAAATGAAATATTGTAGTTTTATTAATTTACTATGGGTCGGGCTGGAGAGAAGAAAAAGAGCTGTGGCCATCGGGTTGCGGAAAGCCATGGCGGGAGCAATCAGGCTGAGGAGAAGGGGAAAGCTGCAGCCGGGGAGATTGGGCTGGGGAGAAAGGGCAAATTGCGGCTGGGGAGATTGGGCTGGGGAGAAGGGGAAAGCCACGGCTGGGGAGATGAGTCTATCCTATGACCATTCAGACCATCCCTTCTTCCAACCCACATCTTCAGAAAATGCCTGGTGTAGCAGGAATCTTTTTGCAATATATTCTCATAGGAAGAGTTTGCGAGTAAAGTTTCAGAGTCAAGAGCACTCTCCAAATAAACACGTCTAGTGATCTTCAAAATACACAGGACACAAATTTTAGACCAGGTGGAACTACAATGCTTCAAACCTACTGAGGGCCTGATCCTGAATACGTAGCTCCTACACAGTTAAATTTGCACTGAAAATCAGGATCCAACATAGAGTTACTAACTCTCCATACGCCATAATGCTATGTTTCAGCAAGGCATGTTCAAACAGCAATTCAAGATGGTTCATGTATTCCTAACTTGGAAACTCAGTGGTATGTCACTGTTCTGTTCCATTTAGAAAGGAGTGCCTAGTCAATCTTTGCCTTTGCAAAGGTGGGTTCTACAAATACGAAGGCAGCTGGTTCCTAGTCAGAAGCTAGCCAGCCAAAATATCATAGATAATTAGAGCTAGTCAGAAAAAGGCATTTTTCCCTGTGGAAAACATTGATGAAAACAATAACAAAAAAGGGGTATGAATTTTTTTTGTTCAAAAACTGAAATTGTTTGATTGGGAAATGCCACTAATGTGCCTCAGGAGAGCTGTAGCTCATTCTCTTCTATAAAATTGGCTCTTGGTTGGATTCCATCTCCCCTGAGGCACCACTGTCTACTATTTTGGTGAATAGGTGTCATGCATTATAGGAGTATCTGGCAATGGCACAACATGGTAGATGTAGTCCAGTTGACGAGTGCAGACCATAAGTATAATGAGGACATTAATCAATAAAAACTACATATTCCATGAGGCACAACAGTGTTATATCTGAATTGAAATATTTCCAATTTCTATCTGAAAACTGACTATGTTTTGGATTTTGGGCATTCTTTTTTGACAAAAAATTTCAGTGGAAATTTTCTTTTTTCACAAGAAAGTGTTCAGTAAATGCCCCGTTTCCTCTAACAAAACAGTTTCAGTAGAAAACTTACCATCAGACTACAGATAATACACTTACGTGCTTTGTGAATAGGCACACATGAGACTCAATATAGGAAATTAATAAAAACTTACTAAGCTGAAAGGAAGCTGTTTGAAAAGACTATTCAAGCCAAGGAACATCTGTCCATGACATTTACTCTTCTGAGTCACACAGAAATGCACCTGCTTTTGTCAAGAAAGTCTTACTTCAAAAATTAGCAGAGACAAAGCCTAAATATTACCCCTTTTTCAGTGTAGAAACCATGACAGACAGGGACCTCAGTTAATACAAGTGCTTAATAATCAGGCAAAATAATGGTCTGGATTCTGGTCAGTGAAGCATTAAATTCAGTTCTGCTCTCATTGAGGATAGAAACTAGTGAAATCGAATAACTTAACATAAAGCAGAAAGACCTTTTGGACTACATATATTTATATAGATATAGAAATAGAAAACCTAATTGCTTCCTTATTTTCTTAATCCCTTTGAAAGAACCAGAGGAAAAAAAGAACTATCTTTCAAAATGAGAAAATGAACAGAAACAAAATTGATCTTACAGCAGGGTATGAAAAAGGTCTCCCACAAGTCAAACCTTTCCTCTATGTGGTGGGATAGTAGAAACAGGTTAAGTAAGGGATTGCTTTTTAGCTCAAAGTATGATTGGAGAGCTATTCTCTCCGTGACGCTATGGTAGCCATGAAGGTCCTAGAGGATCTATTCTGAACCACCCTAACTAACAGAGTTCTGGCTGAACAGACTAAGCTCGTTAGCCTGGTAATTGGTCTAAGAGATGGTCACTCTGAAAACAGACCTGCAACCAGCAAGTCCTTCAGTTGTCTTGGCTTTTACCCTGACATTGGAAATGGCCTTGCTAGCCAAGTGAGTGTGCAAGTTGGTGCATAACTGCTTAACCATTTTAAATGAATTCCCATGCAGCCTTCAACAATCGAATCTTAAGCAATGGAGGAACAGTGAAAATGACAGGTAATGGACATTGTTGGGAATCATAGTCATGAACCTACATATAAGTGGGTCAAGACTTTGGTTGTTCTACATTGACTTAGCAGTATCTTGATCCACTCAGATGCTCTGTTCATAGGCAGAAGAGCCAACCTCAATCTAGAAAAGATGCCCTAAAAATTGTTCATCCTGACTAGGCTACTGTGGCTAGAGTGTGTCCCATCACATGACTGAAACATAAACAGGCCTTGAAAAGTTTCCTTTTGTCTAAACGTTGGACGTGGAAAGTCTATATGTTCCCTGATCCTCCAAATCAAACTGACTGTCCTGCTAGGTGGACCACTCTGGTTGCTTGGGAGTCTAAAAGAGACTGCATGAACACTGTGGCCCTGAGTGAGATGTGATTTGCTGAAGAAGTTCAACTGACTGAGGAGAGTGTTAGATGCACTTACTTCTGGAAAGGATGGACACAAAATGAGCCATGCAATGTGGAATTCAGTTTTGCAATTACAAAGAATCTTGTCCCTTGTTTGGGGAGCCTATGTATCGGTATAAATGACAGATTGATGAAGCTCTGACTCTCTGTGACAGGGGATGTTATGCTTCACTGATCAGAGTCTAAGCACTGACATTGACTAACCCTGATGAGGAAAGGGAGCAATTTTATTCCAAATTAAATGACCTGATCTGATTGACTCCTTGTGAAGACAAGTTGATCATTGTAGGAGAATGTAAAGCTAGTTTTAGCAACGATGATTCTATGTGTTGTGGCATACTTGGCAAACATCGCATCATCAAGATGAAAAGCAATAATCCACTTTTGCTGATATGTGCTGAGCATCAGTTATCACAAACATTGTCTTGCAGCTTCCAAAAACCTACAAAATAACTTGAATGCACTCATTTACATCATTGGCATCTGATTGAATGTTGGTCTGAAAGCGGACCTACAAGATGTGCACATCAGTTAGGTATTACACAAAGCTCTCTGCTGAACTGACCTCTATCTTGTTTGATCAATGTTTTCCATTTTTATTTGGCTGCAAACATATAAAAACCAGTCAGTTAATCAACGAAATGCTCTCCAGCTGAAAGAGCCATCAAAAGCTGAACAATTCTCAACACAGGTAAATACCATTTGGGAAACTCTTCCAACAATGTGGCTGCCAAATGGGTATCCCTGTATGATGCAACCTGTTATACTGTTGTGCACTGCATTGGATATGTCATTTGGATATAAACTGCTCCAAGAATTGTATTGTTCCCTCATTCAGCACAAGAAACTCACTACTGATGTCAATAGGAGTTGAAGAGATATAGGAAAGGCTGTGCAAACCAGAGAAAATTCTGCAGTGCCTATAGATTTATGCAAAGAGTGAATGATGGGATCAGGAGAGGCTTACTTAGGTGTTTAACTACTAATTCTTGTTTTTATGGGTTTAGCACACAAGTTTATTGTTGTTTAAAAGTAACTTCTGAGGTAATTACTGTAATGATATCAAATCCCATAATTGTGTCAAGTATAGCAATTTGCATAAAACACATAAATTATTTTGATTATATAATTATGTTTGAGAATGCAAATAACGATGTGAGGAAAGTTTCTTCTACAGCATTAGAAAAAGTACTCCACTTACTGAGTACATCAAAATGTTTTCAAACTTTAGTAGCCCTTGGCAATTTGAATAATTTTGTATCTGGTCAAAATGCTACAAGTGCCGTGTTGCTGTATTCATGTCAGTCCCAGAATATTAGTGAGACAAGGTGAGTGAGGTAAAATCTTTTATTGGACTAACTTCTGTTGGTGAGAGAAGCAAGCTTTCGAGTTTAAACAGAGAAGAAAAGCTTGGAAGCTTGTTTCTCCCACCAACAGAAGTCCAATAAAAATATTATCTCATCCACCTTGTCTCACAAGTAAGTATTGCCTGTACCAACTTTCTCATTTTATAATTGTAGAACTAATGCATTGACTTTTTACCTCTGAAGGTCAACATTTATATCCTGATTGCAGCAGTAAAGAACATGAGACTGGTGATACTATGTCAATGCATAATCTAATCTAATCTAATCTAATCTAATCTAATCTAATCTAATCATATCATATCATATCATAGGTGGATTTTATTGTAGGATGGGGCTATGCCTCCCCAAAATCTTTCCCATAGTCCCCTCCCCCCAAATCTTTCCCTGCCTCCTGGGAAAGCATTAGACATGACCTGCAAAAGCATCTTTCCTTGCCCTCTCAGGCAATAGCAAGGCTGTGAGCCTCACAGTACTTTAGATCTTGAAAAAACCAAACATTCAGTCAGTGGATGCAGCAAGGCAAGCTTCTTAGAATCTGTGCTTAATCACTGACATATTAAAAAGGCAGGAGCAAGCTATCTGTGGCTATGTCTACACTTACAAAAGCTAATTTTAGCTAGTTCGAATTAACTTAATTTGAACTAGCTTGGCCCCACTGGAATGCTAGTTCGAACTAGCCATGGCCATGCAGGGCACTTGCTTAGTTCGAATTAGTCAGTTGCAGGAAGGTCAATCTGCCCATTAGTTCGAACTAAGCCGTAAGTTTGAACTAATATGGCCACATTTGAATTAGTTCAAATTAACGGATCGAATTAACCTTAATTCGAACTAAGCAATCGAATTTATTAGTTCAAATTATTAGTTAATTTGAACTAATTAAAGCCTAGTATGGCCAAAGCTTAAGTTAGTTTGAATTAAGCTTCCTTAATTTCAACTAACTTGCAAGTGTAGACATAGCCTGTGACACCAATAGACACAGAACAGTAGCGGCCCAAAGGCCTCAGTTAGGTGATAAGTATCCTCACAGACACCCCAGCCTTGGAAGTTTCAGGTTACCAGTTAGGTGTACATAGGCTGTTACAAATACTGTGAATTAGGTTTTTTTGGTTTTTTTTTTTTTTTACCAAATCCAGGGTTGCACTTTTCTAGGAACTTTTTTTCCCTTCTGAGGAGTTGCTATTCCTTTAATATGGACATAGTGTGATTTAGGCCAGCACATTGCATCCAACTTTTATCACGGTACTTTGAAATCATTATAAATTGAAACACTCTGATGGAGTTGCATCAAATCTTCACTCCACTCCTAATACATTTCATAAACTCCACAGGTTATTTCAGGACCGTGATCTAGCCTCAGAGGTCATGAGATTGTTCAGACAACCACTGACAATCATGAACAACAGATCTGATAATCAACCCTTAAACTCTTGAAAAGATATTATTATTATTATTATTATTATTATTGCAATAGCACTTAGAGGCCCCAAAGCAAGTACAAAGGGCCCATTTTGCTATGCAGTATGTATACATACAGTGAGACATAGCCACTGCTCTGAAGAGCCTACAAAGGACAAGCCAGATAGACAACAGAAATACCAGCCAAAAATAGAGGTTTAAAATATCTTTTTTTATACAGAAAATGTTGACACAGCTATAACAATACAATATAGTAGGAAAACTGGGAACCAATACCATAAATACAATGCTTGCTTGCAATCTTTTTCATAATTTCACAGTAACCCCATTAGATAAATGCTGGCACTTGAAGGCAAAGTGACTCTCGCACATATTCTCAATATAGTAATTAGAAGAATGAATTTTTATTGCCTATATGATGCGTTAAGTAGCCTCATATCTTCAAGACTCACCACATTTTTAAAATTACAGAGATAATTATTCTAATAATTAATATTACTCATGAATATATTCATAAAATTCTGCTTCTCTTAGAAGTGGGGGACAGATTTTGAAGGGGAAAACTGATGCAGATCTGTTAATGAAATGTGTTTAGTACTGATATTTTTTATTTGATAGATTTCACTTAAAATAAAAACAGAATAGGGTAACTAACAAGAAGTTAAATCTCATGATCTATTACTCGTATTTATTTATTTTACAGGGCATTAAAGTCAACCAAACACCAGTGGAGAAAAAGTAAATGCAATGTTATTCACAGCATATAAATCAGATAAAAGCCTGAAGAAATTTGTTTTATAGTAGTAATTATATGAATTCAAATGAGTATAATTTTGAAAGAGAACGTACCGGTTTTGGAGTTTTCCATGGAGAAAAGAAACCTGAAATAAAGAAAATAATATTAGTGAATCTTTCTGTCATATTACTTTACTGAGGAATATATAATGGTACAGGCACTGTAGTGTCTATTCTTTCCTTTTGATGCAATCTGTACTTTATATTAACATATGGATGAGAATTACATATTAAATAAAGCAAGTGAAGTCAACAGGTGTCTACCCATTATATTCAAAGATAGCATGTTCAAACGGACAAAACTTCAATCCAATGGCCACTCGAGAAAATGGAAAGACTCCTAGTGGCTTCAGTAGGCATCAGATAAAGCTCCAAATCATCTCTTTCAAAGACTCAAACACAATAAAGAATGCAAAAGGAGCCAATCAAAATTTTTGTTAAAACAAAGCCTGATAAGCTAAGACTGTTTTCAACCATAAAGAAAATTGGAGAAAAAATACTATTTAATCAACCTGGCTTCCAAAAACACACCTCCACTAGTTAACCGTTTTTGGTTTTTAAAATTTTTTTGTTCCTCCCTGCACAGAAATAAAAGTGGTTGGTTAGATACTATCATTTCTTTTCATGAAATGGTTCACTTTTCTGGTTATTGATGCTTGACACAACTTAATGACTGCTCCTTACCAATGCTTAAACTTGACATGTCCTTGTCTTAAACTAGATCACAATGTAAATTGAAAACATCGCTGATGGCTTTGTATGAAGCACAATGTGCAAAGAAATTTTAGCTACAAAATGAATAAATAAATAAGAGGTAAAAAAAAGAAGAATTCAAAAGACTAGAAGGTCAAATTTTCAAAAGGGTGACCTTCCTTTTGCAGGCTCAATTTTCAGCTAAAAGAATTGTACCTGTAATTTGATTGTGGCTGTAAATCTGAGTATCTACATCTTTCTCCATGATTACAAGCTAAAATCAGATAGTCAGAGGTACAATTCATTTTGAGGGTGAAAAAAAAAATACAAGCTCAAACTGAGGCTCACTCAAAGAGAGGATGGATCTCTGACCTTCAGAAAGTATTCCCCAGATAATGAATTATGATGGGAGCATTACTGTAACTATTTCTCTCTCTAGAGAGAATCAAGGAAACAGCTAACTTCAATGAAAATAATAGACCCTTAAGGAAATGTATCCATAAGCAAAATACAACAGAAGTTACATCAAGGTTCCTAATAGTCAAGGCTCATAGGATGCTATTGTCATTGGATCATTACAACAATGAGAGATGTAATAAAAATTTGGAGCAAAGAAATTCTTGAATTTGTGGCCAAATGCCATTGACTATATGGCAACTGTTATATGTAAATTAAAAGTATTTTTAAAGTGTGGTTATACTATAAAAGTGATTCTGAAAAGACATTAGGCTTTCATGTTTACTATTTGTCTACAGCCTCCATGAAAAGATGCTGAGTTTAGAAATAAAAAAGATTTTATTCCCTCTCTGTAAACTGAAGCTGAGTTGTGAGGGTCAAACTGTGCAGTTCCGGTCCCACATCATCTCCAGTATTAAAACTGTTGCAACTGGAATTTAGCCAGAAGGTCTTATATGAGGTACCTGTCAGAACAGTATCTAGCTAACTTTTTCTTGTTTCCTGCTACTCTGTATGGCAGTCAGGAACCAAGGTAGTAGCCACCTAATTTCATCAAAAAGCTAAGATGAGTCTTGGAATACACAAGGAGGTCTGTTGAATAAGATTATACCCTAATTACTAGTGATTGGATGTTATGGAAAGATCCAGAAAGGTAACATTCTATCATCATTTGCACTAGTACATCATTTGCACTAGTACTTAAATTGTCTTAAGTGAAAATTACAGCTGTTCAAAATTCACCCCATAGAAATGCATTGTCCATAGTCACTTTTCTGACCATAAGTGCCTCAAGCAGTACATATCAAGTAAACATATAATAAAATTACATACACATATTTATTGACAAAAGTAAATTATATTCACACCAAGAGAAGTTTTTTTTAAAAAAAAAACCCCATTCAACCAAATCTGAAAACATTTGTAATTAGCCTCAAAATGGATACTCGTTGGATAGACTGCAATGTACAAATGCCAAGGTCAACATTCAAAGCCAATAGAAGGAAATACTTATTCACACAATGTGAACTTAAGTGGTGGAACGTATTGCCATAGGATGTCATTGAAGTAAAAAAACCTAGCAAGAGTAAAAAAGTGACAGTGCCTTTATATAGATAATAAGCATATCCTGAGTTATAAGACAACAGAGTCCTGTGGCACTTTTAAAGACTAACAGATTTATTTATCGCATGAGCTTTCGTGGGAGAAGAAGTGGGATCTTCTCCCACGAAAGCTCATGCGATAAATAAATCTGTTAGTCTTTAAAAGTGCCACAAGACTCTGTTGTCTTTCTACAATAGACTAACACGGCTACCCCTTTGGAATCTGAGTTATAAGAGTTAATGATAATGGACTTTGGAAGGGATATTAAACCTCATGCTTCACTGTTCAAGACAATCTCTATCTATTAAGATTTATGAGGAATCCAAAAATGGAGGCCAGATTATCCTACATCTCCTAATTTTGCACCTTCTTCGGAACCATCTGATGCTGGCCTCTGTTGGAGATAGGACACTGAACTAGATAGACCTTGAATCTGGGCCAGGATTGGAATTCCAACTTTCCTATTTTCCACATATAGTACCATACAGCAATTCTGATTTTTGCTTTGCCTTACACTAAATTAACATAAAAGAGGCCTGTCCATTTCTTGATACCTGTGGATGCAGAGGTGTGGACAAGGCAGGGCAAGCAGGGGCATTCCCTGCCTCCACCCCCAGCCAGGGAGGGAGGCAGCACCCAGGCGATTGGCTATTAGCAGAGCTCCTCCTCCTCCTCTCATTCCTACAGTTGCAGCGTGCTGCTTCTGCTTCCCTGCTGCTAGAGTCCCACGCGCTGCCTCGGCCTCTAACCCCTGACTCACCTCAGTGGGCAGTCTGCAAAGCAGGCACCAGTGCTGGGAGCCCAGCAGCAGGGACGGAGAAGCTGCAGGCGGCAGCTGAAGGGGTAGGAGAGGAGGAGCTCAGTCAGCAGTCAGCCACTCTGCTGTTTTCTCTCTTCCCAGGCTGCAGGAACATGGAGAGTTCCACTGCCAGGGGGAGCTGCTGTCTCTCCATCGCTGGGCGTCCCCACAAGAGGTGTCCCGAGAAACTGGGGGGAGGAGGGACGGGGCCATGTGAACTTTTCATTTGTGTGTGTTAAATGTGGCCCTTCAAAAGTATTCGAATTTAAATTCCTGCACTCGCCTACATGGATGCTAAGTGTGGACTGCGCTTCAGTAAAATTTGTCACTGATGTTTTAATACACACAACCAGTGCTGCAAAATCAAGTATGTGAGGACTTGTACATTGTTGAATGGCCTGCCTAACCGATTACCAAATATGTAGGAAAAGCTTAACAGATGGGCATAAAATAATAAATAAATAAAATACAAATAAAATAAAAAATGTAATGACACATGGTACAGTTTGCAGGATCCTTTATCATCCACATTTCACTCCTGTGTTTCTGTAGAATTTTAGGACCAGACCGTATGGTCAGGGCAGTCATTACGTGCCACAAAGCCAGGAGAGTCTGGTCCAGCTAGCAAATCCAGCCCAGGAATCTCACCTCAGTATAAAGTAGATTCTCTGGTGGCATAGAACTACCACAGCAGCTTCTAAGCCACCCTAGAACAGAGGGTGCGGTCATAGTTCTTTACAGTCCATGGATCCTTCACTGGTGTCTTAGTCCCTTGGGACCATTGATATCTGACAGTTTAGAACAGCCCTCAGGCTCCTTTAATTTTCTCCACGGGATTGTCCCTGCTGCCTGCTTGCCCAGGATTGGGGAAGTATAAAGCTGAACTGTATGTCACTTTTGCACTCCACTTTGACCTTTGGCTTTGTGTTCATAAAATCTAAATGAGGATCTGGCCCACAAATTCTTTTTTAAGCATGCTCTCCAGAATAATTACCTGAAAACTGTCTGAGTTTGCCACATTAGTTTAGCTGAGGTTGCCACATTAGTTTAGCTGATGGCACAGAACAAGTCACATTAATCTGGAGAAACGATAAGCATATAATCTTTCACATCCTCAGCAATGTTGAACTCCAGCAGAGAGAACTGCTTGTGGGGGTGGAGGGAATAGTGCACTCTCATTTAGCTTGACCTCCCTCATGGTACTGCATTCTTTCTTGAATCACCTGTGCTTTTTCATTTAATGTTGTGAGCTTCTTCCATCACAAGAGATAGTGGACCTCTTTCTTGAATTAGCAGGGCTCATCTCTAGCAGACCCTGGCATAAATCCAACAGTGATTTAGAGCCAGGAATGAAACGTATCTAAGATCAAAGGTTCTTACAAGAACTGCAGTCCTGTTTGACCTAACAAATTTATGTCTAACTAGATGCTAATTCTGGATGAGATTTCACAAAACTAGTGTGCAGCCTCTCCCACCTAAAGTGGGAACCCCTCTAAATACTGGGAATATAGGTCCTTTTGGAAGATGGGGCTATAATATCAAACAGAACAGTCAGGCCTATCTGAAAGAAGCAAAACATTTGGTTAGTACCTTGTGTTCTTAATGGTGGGTTCACTTCTTTCATACTCACCCATTAACTTGATTCTCTTCCTACTGACCTGACATCTAGTGGAAGGACCATTCTTACTAAATAACCATTCCCAATAAAAACAGGCTCCCAGTATAAGATTATAGGTTTCTTTCCAGAAGAGTCCCATTTATTTTAATTAATCATTGACACAGTTTGTTAAAAGCAGCCCCAAAAGCCTGAATTACAATTGTCCCAGTGGGGACCAGGATCATATACTTCTGATGAAGAACATTCAGAACCACTAGACACAAACTAATTGACAGGAAAATAAAATAACAATTTCCCAAAGTTACCACTGAATGGCTCAAGATAGCACATTTATGTTCCCCTGCCTAAAATATAATCTTGTGCTTGATGAACATGTCAATATTTTGAAATAGTGATCAATGTAAATTGTATTAAAATATAAAACAATCGATATTCAAAATCAATGTAGTGTTTTCTCCTTTTTGGTTTTAAATATACAAGCCAAGATCCAGTAATGAATAAGATGGATCGTTTGAAAAGGAAAAATTGCTTTTAAAAAAATTCAGAGTGAATTATCTCATAATGTGTTGATAAAAAGCTGGAATTTTATAGAATTTTTGACAGGGCTCCTTTACTGTCTTCCTCTGTCCCCTTCACAATAGCCCATCTGTCAACATGTTCGAAAATCAGATCTGAAACTCTTCTGTACTTTAACTGCAAAATAGAATTCCAATAATAGAACAGAAACTTGAGACTAAAAAGCTATCTGGGAAATTATATGTCTTTATGGATATCTTTTCTTTTTGGAGATAAAGACAAATTCCAGTTTCAGTCTCTTATGCTTCTTTTTCTTGCTGAGGATATCCTATAACAAAAAACAAACCATGTTACACTCATTTTTAATTTACTGGATCTTTTAATATACATTTTAATTAGATAACAAAATTTGCTTATGTATTGCACATGTTTTACACATTGGTCTATAATTACTGAGAACAATTTAATTCTTAGAAGCACTCTCACTGATGGGCTTTGCAGTGTCTGCAAGATTGCATCCTATTTCAGTTTTTTTTTCAATGAAGGTTGTCTCGTACTGTACATAATCCCAGTAATATGCTGAGGTCCATGTAATGTTCTGCTCATTCTTCCAGGAAACTGGAAGTCAGCTTTATTGGTTTTAGGCCTGGCGCTATGGTCTCCATTCTGGTTCCTTTTTGTATGGAGTTCTGTCTCCATTATTCTTTATTAAACACTAGAGAAAACAATTTTCTAAAAAATCTTTATTCATTCCACAGAAAGTCTAAGCTGAATGAGCAAGGTCTTTTGGACACTGATGTGGCTTTCATTGGCATTAGTCTTTGTGAAAGACATGTATATATATATAACTAAACCGGAAGACATAAACAGCTAATACATTTCCACAACTGACTGGGTAAAAAGCTGAATAAAAGAACTTTGATGTCTCGAAGACAAGATTGTTTCAAATAAAGCTGGCAATGTTTAAGCTACATCATCTTCATTCCATAACACTTGGCACATTGGGGATAATGGGTATGTTTTTGTCCATTAGCTTGTGCTGGGCTTCTTGCTTCCATTGTCACATAAATGCCTCCCTGCACATGGTTTCCTGAGCCAATCTGTCCAATGCACTGCACAGACCTCTTACACCCGGATGTTTGGTAAGACATGAACAGATGATTGATCATCACTTTCCAGAGTATCAGTTGACTTCATGCACATCTTTTGAAAGTCATGCGATGTTAGTTCACTTATCTCAAACAAAACCTTTCCCTTCCAGAAAAGTCACCAATTTTATTTATTTTTGCATTAGATATTTGGGCTTTCCCTCCCTGATTGAGACTACAGAACTTCAGATATTTGGCAACTGACTATTCTGGACCATCATTTTCAGAGGGCTGAGAACTTGTAGTTCCCATTGACTTCAAGTGGAGTCATGGATGTTCAGCTTCTCTTCAAATTGGGTTCTTCATATACCTGAATTAGCAGCATGTGGGGAACAGTTTCTTACCATCCACATGCAACTTGACTCGCAATTACTGCTTGATTTTTATTAGGCAACTATGGACTTTAATCTATTGTTGTTTTATACAAAGACAAGCAAAAATGTCCTCCAGCTAAAGTTACAAAAATATTGCAGAGAAAGAGAAAGAATGTTGCCTCATGTAAAGAGATCAAAGATTAAACATTACCTCAGTTAACTTTCAAATATCTTCCCCTTTCAGAAAAACAAAACCCAGCAAGGACAATAACAAATATGATTAATTCATATAGTGTAATATATAAAAGTTTAAATGGCAACAAAGAAAATAGATAGAAGTAACTATTAAGAACATACAAATATGAGAGGGAGTATTAAATTAGCATGCAATGTTTAAAATGTAAGATGATTGTACTGAATGGTATTCACTAGTACAGTTTCTACAATTCTAACAAAATATATTATTACACATGGAAAATGACAAAATTCAAAGGACATTCCCTTCCAAACAGTTTTATAGAATAAAAAATCAAAATCTCATACTAGCAACAACAATAAAGTTCTTTACCTTGGAATAAAGAGTAGCTGGAAGAAGACTGCGAACTCTTGCTCTTCAAGCCTAGCTAGTTACTCCTGTAGTCCAGTCGTCCTTCAGAATGATGGAGCTATGCGGTGGAGGATCCCTTTTGGTAGGAATGCAAAGGCAATCTGGATTGTCTTTGCTTGTTGCTCATATGTGGTCCTTGGTGTGTTAAAGTCAATGAAGCCCACATTAGGAATGATTTGAAAGGGGCATTATGCTTGACTGCCCAATGTATTTTGGTGAGACCTAGCTCCATTTGCAGTATGCCAGACATCAGTGGACAGTTTGATTACTCCAGTTTTGCCTGGTGGAATACCAAGACTGTGGCTGGTTGCAGTCCATCAATTGTATGATGTGAGAGTCAAATTAATAAAAATGATTTAATAGTTTTTCCTCTTTTGTCAAAAAACTCATTCAACACTCCAAGGTTCCTAATACAGTGTCCCTCGGAGTGTCTTGCAGCAATTCGAATGTGATCCATTGTTGCCTCTCCTGGTGGATTTGTGGTGGCATTTTGTTTAATGCTTCATTACTGGTCCATTGTTCAGCAGGGCCAGCAGGGTTCAGAGAATGCTATGGAATCAGCACTTGGGCCTGACTCTTCACGGCTTTTTGCCAATGTAGCCATTCAACCCCTATGTAAAGTGAGTGTAAAACACAACCTTTTACACCCTTTTACACACTCACTTTATGTAAGTGTAAATGAATGAGCAAACTGGCAAAACAATCAGGTCTTTAGAGCCATCACCTTTCCCGTGACTGATTTAGGGCATGAGCTTTGACCCGAGTCCCATCTGATATTTCTTGGTTTCAAGTTTGATGGCACTTAAATTATTAGAGTGGGGTGCAAAGCTGTTAAAATAGAGGATTCTTAGAAATGATATGGAGGCAGAGGAATACCTTGTTAAATAGCTAGGAGAGTTTTTATCATAAAGAGTGCAAGACTGAGCCTTATATGAACAATCACTTCCTTAGCATAGGAGTATGGTTTGTGCAACTGAGGAAGCCCTGTTGACTGATTGTTTTCAGGCAACACTTTTTTCAATAGTTTCCAGGCACTGAAATATAGTTAAAAAAGGAGATATTAAGAGACAGAAATGTCATTAAGGTGCCAACCCTCTGTTGACTTTCAGTGTAAGTTAAGTGCTTTTGGAAATCTCCAAATGCAACCAAGAGTCTGTATTTACAGGAATAATCATTTAGAAATCTCACTTTTGCTAAAGTCAGTCTGATTGGCTTATGTTTATCAGGAAGAATCTGGCCGCCAGTAAAGGTCAAAAGCTGGCTTGGTAATGAGTTCATTTACATTCATATGATCATACTGCCATTCATTTTATTACGATCCCATTATTTTGTGAACTGCCTATCGATGAATGGTTTAAAGTTTATGAAATGTGTTAAAATAATCACTCCAGACCAGCTCCCTCTGATTAACCTGAATTTGAAGCATTGCATTTTCTAAGTGAATATGGAGTAGTCCACAATTAGAACGAACATTCAATAGCATTTAGAGTGACAGCGTCTCTTGATTCAATGGAGAAGAAATGAGAAAAATTAAGAGATTAAAAAAATTCCCTACTGCAAAACAGAAATGTATTTTTTGTGCTAAAAGTCGGCAGCTCTTTATCAAGTCACCAGAAATGGATTAGTGTCCCTGTGCACAGCATTAACTTTACAGAACAATTTTTGGCTCGTTTTTCATAGTATTGTTCTCTTCTTCTCTTTTTTCAGACACTAATTAAAGAACGTATTCCGTAAAATGTTCCTTATGCAGATCTAAAATTATCTCCAGAGCCTAGAAATAGCCATCTAATATAAATGGTAACCATTGCTAAGATTGACAGGTATGTGGATAGCTTTTTAGCCGGACAAGTTGCCCACAAATTTCAAAAGACAGAGAAATAAGACTTAGGCTTTTGATTATAGAAGACGACAAAGCAGATTCTAATACAGAGTCCAGTCCTGAGTTTCTTACTCAGTTTTAGTTTAGGGTATGATTCTGCAAATCTTATTGGGTATAGCCTCATCTTCTCCATTGGGACATCTTATGTTAGTAAGCACTAGGTCAAGTAGTAAGGGTTTGCAGGACCAGGACCTTGTACATGAAAAGCTCATACCTCAGAATTTGCCCCATGGATTGTAAACTCTATGGCTATGTCTACACTTAAGTCAACTTAGAGCATCCACACTGAAGACTCCAGTTGACTGCCTGCGTCCACACTGGCAGGTGCTAGGTTGACAGAGGAGAGCCACAGGAGGGGAAGATTGGGCTAGAGAGAGCCGCGGCTGGGGGATCGGGTTGGGGTAAAGGGAGAGCTGCAGCTGGAAAATGGGGCTGGGGAGAAGGGAGAGCTGGGCTAGGGCAGATGGGGCTTGGGGCAAGGGAGAGCCAGGCTGGAGGAGATGTGGCTTGAGGGAAGGGAGCTGCGGCTGGAGAGATGGGGCTCAGGGGGCCCTTCCCCAAAGCCCCATCTCCCCCAGCCGTGGCTCTCCCTTCCCAGAAGCCCCATCACCCCAGCCATGGCTCCCTTCCCCGGAGCCGCATCTCACCCAGACACGGCTCCCTTCCCCGAAGCCTCATCTCCCCAGCCATGGCTCCCTTCCCCCGAGGCCCATCTCCCCAGCTGCGGCTCTCCCTTCCCTGAAGCCCCATCTCCCAGCCGTGGCTCCCTTCCCCCAAGCACCAGCTCCCCCAGCCACGGCTCTCCCTTCCCCTGAGTCCCATCTCCCCCAGCCGTGGCACTCCCTTCTCCCCAGCCTGATCCTCCAACCAAGGCTCTCCATCTCCCCAGCCCATCCCCCAGCTTGGAGGCCAATTAGGTCGATTTAGGGTGTCCACACCAGCTTTAAGTTGACTTAATAAGATCGACTGAGGCGTTAAGTCAACTTTCAGAGGTGGAGTTATTAAGTTGACTTAAGGAAACGCCCAGCGTGGACGCAGCGTTCTGTAGGTCAACTTAAGTGCCGTTAAGTCGACTTAAGGTGCAAGTGTAGACATACCCTATTATCCTTTTTAAAAGATCAGATGCCTTTTTCTGTGCATGACAGAAGAAAACAGTCCAAATGTATGCTGTTGCCCAACAGAATCTGTTGCTGCTTTGTTCCCTTCTGCTTTCAAAAAAGAAGCTAATGCTGCAACAAACTCTGTTGCTATTACTGGTTCACATGTTTAGACACAGTATTATTCTTCGGCATCTCAGGATGTGATCCTTTCATCATAACATTCCACGAGCTAAAAACAGAAATGATGGACCCTCTTAGGCAGATTTTATGTAATTCTTTGGGGCAATAAACTACCAATGGATATTGGAAAACACCTCAACCAACCAATGCCACATTATTTGCATTAGACATAAAAATGTGCTTAAACAATGGAAATAAGGAAGAAATAGATGAGAAGGCACCAACTACACCTTACTTACAGTTAGTGTGTATGGAAAGAATGGGAGCAAAAATATTCCAGTGTTGTAAAAATATTGCATTATTAGTAGTAATAGTATTAGCGGAGTGGTTTTGTACAAAGCATTGTATAAACATTTAATGAGAGCTAGTTCCTGCCTCAAAGAGGTTACTTGCTGTGTAGACAAGGCCTTAAAGAGGCCCACTCTATAGTGCAGTAGTTAGAGGAGTTATAGACCTGGGTTCAAATCACTCCTTTGAATTAGGCAAAATAGTGATCTGAATCCTGCTCTACCATATTCCAGGTGAGTGTCCTATCACCGGACTACAAGATATACATGGAATGCGGTTGCATCCTCATTGGCATTTCCTACTAGCTAGCTTAGGCAGCTCTGCATTCAGAGTATTGGTTTTTGTGAATCCCATTCCTAGACCATAACTTTTCTCATGCATTGTGCAGAGAGTTTGAGTGCTTCCTTTTCAGCTGTGAATTCCATGAGGCAGCAGGCCACCTAATGTTAGGCTGAAAAATTTCCTGTCAGGGTGATTAACCACTGGAATAAGTTGCCTAGGCAGATTGTGGAATCTCTGTCATTGGAAGTTTTTAAGAGCAGGTTAGACAAACACCTGTCAGGGATGGTTTAAGATGGTATTTGGTCCTGCCATGAGTGCAGGGGACTGGATTCGATGAACTCTCATGGTCCCTTCCAGTTTCTATGATTCTATAAATATTTTATATTAATAAATTTATATTTAAAATGAGGCTGTGGCAGGGCATAAACTGCATGTTCATAAAGTTCTTCCAACGATAAAACATGGACCCCACATTTTATGACACGGTGAGGAAAAACAACAGGGCACCATTCAATGAGCTTGTCCACTCGTTTGCCCTCGCTTGTAAGCTGTATAGTGAAGAGACAGGTGGATATGTGGGCACAGGGACACTCATTGGGTATGTCTACACTGGCAATTTAGGTCGACTTAAGTAGCCTTAAGTCAACGTAAATTACTCCCCGTCCACACTGGACCTTCATTAAGTTGACTTAAGAAATTCCCTAGGTCGACTTAATGAAATCTTAGATCTACATAGTAAGAACCGCCGGTTAGCTCGACCTAACCCTTATGTCGACTCCTTAGGTCGATTTAAGCACAGTGTGGATATGGATTAACCCTTAAATCGACTTAAAGTCAACTTAAGGGTAGTTAGGTCGACTTACTAAGTCCCGATTCAGGGTAACCAACTTAAAGTTGACCTTATTAAGTCGACTTAACAAAGTTGACCTAACTTTTTCTAGTGTAGACATCGCCATAGTGGTCAGGGCTTGGTAGTGACATGTGAGTCTCAGCCCATCCTCCTCTCACTATCTAATTTACATAATCCCCTCCCCAAAATTGTATCCCTTCTACCTGCCAAAGTCACTTTCCTGGCACCATTTTTCATTCTGCCCAAACTTCTTTTTTTGACCACAAGTCGTCTTCAGTCCTATGCCATCTCCATGTTTCTATGGTTCTGGTTCTGATTTTAAACAACCAGTTTATCACACTCATATAAATAAATAAATAAATAAATAATGAGGAAAATGCAACACTATATTTCCACAGCAAAAATACCACTGGAATCCCTCAAACAGACCAAAGTGTCATTATTTTATATGTCCCTAATTCAAGACACCCCTTTTCTTCATCTCCTGGAGGGTCAGGATAATACAATCCATCTATTGCATTTATTGAATTATTATATACAATGACTTTTAGCAGCCTTTTATTATTATATACTTCTCTGTGTCACAGCTCAGTCCTTCCAAGAACTAAGGGTGCGTCTACACTTAGAAATTAAGTCGACTTAAGGAGGCTGAAGTCGACTTAATTTACTCCACATCTACACTGGGCTTTCCTTAATTCGAGTTAAGCTGCTCCCTAAATCAAATTAAGGAAAAGTTAGTTCAAATGAATAACACCTTGTTTTAATTTGAACTAGCGCTTAAGTCAATTTTATTAAGTCGACTTAAGCCAGTGGAGATGTGGAGTAGTACCTATCTGGACTTTTTTAAGTCGACTTAAAACATTAAGTCGACTTATTAAGGCCAAAAAGGGGCCACGTCTATACTTAAAAAGTTAAGTCCACTTTTGTTTAGTTGACTTAATAAGGTCCACTTTAAGTCGACTTAAAGTCGACCTTATTAAGTCCACTTCATAAAGTCTACAACTTTTCAAGTGTAGACATAGCGTAAGTGCCTTCAACTTCTAATGAAGTCAACAGGATGAAGGAGCTCAATCAGCATTTTGTAGGACTGGACCTAAATCATCCATGACTTTCAAAAACACTTTCTGGGAATGTGCAGATAATGGCTCTTTCAGGGACATTAGAAATGACAGCTCCCAGGATGAGCTGCTTGGTGCTAAAAAGAAACAGACAAACAACAATGCTTCCCTTACAAAAGAAATTGGAGTTTTCAAGGATGCCTTTAAGCAGCATAGACTGAATTGTAAACCCTGTGTCCCTACCAAGACTGCTGTAGCACTATTAGAAAGAAATTAGAAGGCAACAACAACAAAAAATTATACCATTTGAGATGGGCTAGCCTGGCAGTTTTATCCAAGTGCTTTACAGTTATCATTGAATTACATTAACGATAGACACTTGTGCTCAAGATGCATTAGGCTGTCAACTTCTTTCTGAATAGTATACATTTGCCTTAAAAAAAACCCTTTTCTGGAACAAGAAATTTCAGAAGCTCAGTTGTATTATGTTTAACTAGCCTATTTTAAAGTCATAAGGCTTAATGATTACTGCTAACAGCTAAATAAAGAAAGGAGGCAATCATGGCATATGGCTAGGTTGATTAAAGATGGCGTAAATAATAGTGTACTTATCTGAATATGCAAAAACAGCTTTTGTTTCAAGAAATCCATTCTTTTCCACTCTCCTGCCTACACACTGACTTGGTGGGCCAAACCCAGCCTTGGTACGCATTGGTTGAACTTCCACTGACTTCATGAGGTGTTGCCCCGATCAATCCAACTGTGAGTTTGACCCATTGTCTATGGGCATCTGTACATTATAAAAATACACATTATTGCATTTTAATTTTTGCTGTAAAGAGCAGTAAGTGGTGTGGGCTAACTTCAATATCTTACAAAATCAGTAGGAGTCTTTCAGTTGATTTCCATGGCCTATAGATCATGTTCGTACTAGGGAAAAGTGCTGACGATTTTCTATTTTTGTCTGAAAAATAATGCACCCTGATCTATTTTATTTTGTGTTCTCTACTAAAAATGTGGTAAGTATCCATAGACAGCTCCAGCCTTGGTAAGTGGTTATGGAACATTTCCTCTCAAGGTTGCCAGTTCAAATCCAGGCCAGGATGAGAGTGAGCAAGATTTACTACCCTCTTCGGTAGTCTGCGTGAAATATGCTGACTGTTTCAGGCCAATTCCTAACAGATCTATGTCTGCATTCTGAAGGCCACCTCAGGAGAGAGGGCAAGGGTGTGAATGCACATGGGGATTGAACCAATCTTTTCCTAGAGGGAGGTAGACACTTCTGAACATATCGATTGGGCAGACTAGAGAAACTTGAAAGACAACAGAGTCCTGTGGCACTTTCAAAGACTAACAGATTTATTTATCGCATGAGCTTTCGTGGGAGAAAATCCCACTTCATCAGACGTCAAAGCGTCTCTGTTGTCTTTCTACAATAGACTAACATGGCTACCCCTTTGGAATTAGAGAAACTTGAGTCATCATGGCTCATGCTCTACCTGCTTAATGACTAAACAGAAAATGTTAGACTCCAGGACAATCACTGCAGCATTGTTCTCTAGAGCTGAGTAATCATTCATCGCAAATACAGTCTATTGCATTTTTGCAGGAGCACACCACAGTATTCCCACTTCCTTTGACTCACAACTCAGTTATTAAGTAAGAGGAATAACTGCCACAATGTGAGGGGAAGGAGATGTCTGTAATGAGATATGGAAGTTAATACTGCAAAGTGCTGATGCAGTTTGGTCTATTGGTTATGAACGCAAGCCAAGCACAATCTCTAGTACTAATTGCAGAGGATAATGGGGTGGAGGTGAGCACTGATGGCAATACATTTTATAGGTTTAATTGTAACTTGGTAACTTGATGTTAATAGTTTTTTAAAAGATCAAAAGACCAAGCAATTAAATACGTTTATACATGGTCTTAAAATAATATAGCAATGATTCTTTGCAAATATATAACAGCTTTCCAGTAAGACTCTCAATGTGCTTTTCAAACATTCTTTTAGTTAACCTTTAAAACACCCTTTTGGAGATATGTATTATTCCTATTTTATATATGGATAAAGTGGGGCTCAATGGCATGAAACTGTTTATTGTTCTATAACCCAAATATGCACATGACATTTCAAAGAAAAGCTAAGAGAAGAGGACTCTGCTTAGAAGCGATTATCATTTAGGCCAGGGGACCCATCTGCATGATAAATCATAGAATCATAGAACCATAGGATTGGAAGGGATCTCATGAGGTCATCTAGTCCAACCCCCTGCTAAAAGCATGACCACTCCCACTAAATCATCCCAGCCAGGGTATTGTCCAATCGGAGCTTAAATATTTCCAAAGATGGAGATTCTACCACCTCCCTAGGTAACCCACTCCAATGCTTCACCACCCTCCTAGTGAGGAAGATTTTTCGAATATCCAAACTTCAGGCCTTAAGTCAGAGAAAGGACTACAAGGATGGATAAAGAGAAGACGGGGAGCATGGGATGTTAAAGGATAATGATAAACATCATGAGATATGCTTTATTATGCATAGATCGAGTGAGTTTTGTTGTAGCTGATGTTTATTTGAAAGCTACTGATGTATAATATTGAATGTATGAAGGAGTGATGTTTGGCAAGATGGTGGCCACTGGAAGGCTAATGCAGTGACTTACCCTAGGTAACACAAGTTCATAACAAAACTTGGAAGAGACCCCTGAATTCCCAACCCTTGGTCCCCTTGATATCCCTGCTAGATAATCTTCCCCTCCTTGAGCTACTAAAATATTTGACAAGCTCCAAAGGGGTAACTGAGTTAGTCTAGTTCAGCAAAACAAACGAGAAGTCTTGTGGTACTTTTAAAGACTAACAAATCATGTGATAAATAAATTTGTTAGTCTTTAGATGTGCCACAAGACTCCGTGTTTGTTTTGCTAAAATATTTGATATTTTGCCCCCAACAGCCTTTTGGCATGGAGGTGGAACTGTCTGCTTCCATGTTCATATAGTAAGGACTACGACATCTCAGAGTTAGACTTAGTTAGTGAGAAGAACACAGTGGAGTTTAGTAAAGGCTCCGTGGAGAGCTAGGCTATAATGGTGCAATGATATGAAGTTTACAAGATTTTGTTTAAGACTTAAGGAGGCTGAAAGAAACATTGGAGAGACAGCAATAACGACTGATGGATAAGAAGCCAATATAGCAGAGTACAGTAATGAGTACAGTAAAGCATGATAAATTGATACCGAAAACCTGGTTTAGGAAAACGCTGATAAATATCAGGTTATTCAGGATTCCTGAAGGCACAGAGATAGGCTATTTACATTAAGGAAAAGAATTTTGTCCTTAAGTCTAAGGAGGGGGGAACAGTTCTGGTGTGGATTTTGTTCTATTTAGATTATGTGGTGCTTCTGCGTAATCTTGTATAGTGCTTCAAAAAACTAATGATAAAGAACATTAAAAAAAACAAACCTTTGTTAATAAAGGATCCTGACAAGATAGCTGAGATGTGATTAGTAATAATGGTAAATGAACCCATTAAAAGGAAATGAAAGTAAAAACTGTGAATATGTGATTTTTCTGCGACAATGCTCTGTCTCTCAGATGAATATAAATATAAATGATTTTGAGCTGTTGAGATTTAAAAGACATGCTTAACAAAATGGAAATAACCCCTCAATACTGAGAAAATTGAAAACATTGCATAAACGTGACAAGTTAAACAAAGAATATTATGGTGCTGACAGCTGTGAAGCCTTTCATGGACCTCACAACTAGCCTATCTTTTCAGCTTACAAACTACCACTGTGATATAGAGGTATAGAGTACCTCTCAAAGGGTATGTCTACACTTAATGTTGACCTTGTTAAGTTGACTTACAGCATCTACACTAAAATCTTAAGTCGCCTGCCTGCGTCCACACACGCAGGTGCTAGGTCGACGGAGAGCCGTGGCTTGGGAGAGCCGCAGCTTGGGGGAAGGGAGCTGCGGCTGCCCAGCAGAAGGGAACTGTGGCTCCCCCCGGGGACAAGGGAGCTACATGTGGCTCCCCTCTTGCCAGGAAACTGGGCGTGGCTCCATTCTCGCCAGGGAACCATGACACCCTTCTGCCGGGGAGAAGAAGGGAGCCACGGCTCCCTTTTCCTCGTGGGGAGCCATGGCTCCCTTCTGTTGGGGAGCTGCGGCTCCCTTCTCCCCAACCCTAGGTCACTTTAGGGAATTAAGTCAACCTAGGGCGTCCACACTGGCTTTAGGTTGACTTAACAGGTTGGTTTAAGCATTAAGTTGACCTAAAGAGCGGGAGTTATTAAGTCGACTCAAGGAATCGCTTAAGTCAACTTAATGAAAGCCAGGTGTGGATGCAGCATTCTGTAGGTCGACTTAAGTGTCCTTACGTTGACCTAACTTGCAAGTGTAGACATACCCAAAGATTCCACCCTCTTCTTTTCACTTAGTACAGGCTTTATGGAGAGCTAGGCTAAGTTCTCTTTGCAGAGTACTTGGTGCATGGGAAAGCAGCTTTGACTTGCATTTTGGTTGTGCTCAGGAGACAGGCTCTCCGCTCTTTGAAATGTAACCAAATCCTGCCCAGTGTGATTGCACAGCTAAAACAGTGAATTTATATTAAAGAAACATAGCTGACTGCAAATTTATAGCCTTAGCCCTCCAAATAGCAAGAGAAAAGGGGATTCAGCTCAACATTTGATATATATACATTTTTGTCTTCATATTCCCCAAAGAACATGATTGATGCCTGCATTAAAAGGTACCCAGCAAGTCCAGTTTAGTGAAAAGTCCAAATCTCTTCTATCCATCAGGGAGAGGTGGAAATTGAATTTTGGTCTCCTACAGCTCAGATGAGTAACCAACCACTGGCCTAAATGAGCACCTAACTCTTCATTTGTAGTCAACATGAGCTACAGATGCTCAGGATAAATGCATAAACAGTAGAAAACTTCTGATTAATAGCAGAGAACGGTTAAATGTGATCTAATGGCTGGAAGTTGAAGCTAGGCAAATTCAGGCTGGAAATAAGATGTAAATTATTATCAATGAAAGTAATTAACCACTGGAACAATCTAGCAAGGGTCACAGTGGATCTCCATGACAGACAACTTTAAAATCAAGAATGGATGTTCTTCTCAAAGACATATGGTAGGAATTATTTTGGGAAAATTCTATGGCTTATGCTATACTTGAGATCAGATCAGATGATCACAATGATCCCTTCCAGCTTTGGAATCTATAAAAAAGGGAAGACGAGGCATCACTACCGTCTCTTTCAGTAGTTCAACCACAACAAATTTTTCTCAACCTTTGTAATACACCAAAAATTTTCAGAATTGTCAATATCTGTTCAACCTGACCTGAACTTTTTCCATTTTTTTCACAATTGCCAGAGAACTGAAAAATTCACCGATTCACTTAGCTCTATAACATGACCACCAAAAAATTCAACTGGTGCTAGTCATCTGGGACGGATGGTAGGAAAATGTCTCCTACATTCCCATAATATAATATAATATAATATAATATAATATAATATAATATAATAT
>ML685809.1:14879081-14921135 GCA_007922175.1 Pelusios castaneus
ATAATATAATATAATATAATATAATATAATATAATATAATATAATATAAAGAGCTAGCAAATAATATAGGGCATGTCATAGGGAGCAGCAACAAGTAATTTGCAATTTTGGGGGAACTGGGAAGAAAGGGTTAATTTAAATTTAGATAGGAGCTATGCTCTTGTTATTCATCATTTAACTCTACAATTCATAAATTTGAACACAAACCAAAAAACTTGTTTAGATAATCTTTAAAGCAGCATACAGGGAAGAAAAAAAGGAGAGATATTTGTACTGCCCAAGAAAGAACCTAGTTCTGAGAGATTCTGAGAATTTAGAACCCTCTCCGTCTGGATGTAGAGCTATCTTAATAGTTGGATAAGAACAGAAACTACAGCACACAAGTAGTTCTCATGTGTAAATTGGGTAACTGCATGCACTAAGAACCTCAACTGGCCACAGACAAGTGCCTGAACCTGGGAAGAATGTGACTAAGATAGGCACACAATAACACGTGTAACTTACTTGCACAACTCTGTGCCTAAATGCTTTGAAAATCTGCCCTGAAAATCGTTTTGCATTTGAGATTTTGATTTAATGACAGAAAGGTTACATGGTTAACATGTTCCTATGCACAGTGATCTGCGAATTATAGGTACTGAGCACCTGTATCTTCATTTGTAGTCAATAGGAGCTACAGAAGCGCAGGATAAATACATAAACATTAGAAAACTTCTGAATCTTCATAAATTTATGACAATGGGATTACTTCTACTTCTGCTGAAGTAAATCAGGCTCCAATATAATTACTTTCCATTCTGTGATTAGATTTACTGGGTTTAACTTTGTGAAATCATTGCTATTTTTGAAGGTCACATTTTCCTCCAGATCTATAGTACTATATTCCAAATTAATATTAGTTATTTCTTACTTACTCTAACTAATGTGAATTATTTTTTACTTATTACTGTCTTGTGCTGTATTTTGACATCTCTATGTAACACAATTTGTAGATTGAAAGGGTCAAAGGGGAGCCAATGAAAAAGTCGTTAAAACACCAAGTCTGGAAATAAGGCGGCTGGGGTTATATTCCGGATGTGTGACCTTGAAGTTGCATAACCTCTTTATGTCTTAGATTTCTAAGCCGTAAATTGGAATACAAATACTCTTCTCTTTTAGTAAGGTTCTTTGAGATCTTTCAAAGTGTTATGCAATTACAAAGTTTCATAATTATTAATACAATGGATAGAGTCTCTCTTTACAAACCAACAAAAATCTTATCTCTGTTATTGCTGAGGAAAAGAGATAATCAATTCTTTTTCACCCAGTATTCCACAAGCAGAACTTGCAGCTTCTTTGATTCTGCAGGTATGGAATTTGCCATTTGGGACAGCTGATGACGAAATCCCCCTTTTTTTTGTATGACAGTATAGCTGATTTTGTTGCAATTGGCTGACATTTTGAGCTTCCTTCCCATGACTCCCTGCCCACAGGAAAGGCAGGTCTAGCTGTTTTCATTGAGCATGCTCCATAGCTATGTATATTTACCACATGGGTCATGAGAAGGACTATCAAGACAGCTGGGCTTCCATTGACTTTCCATGAACAGCCACTTGCATAAGTGATCACCGAAAGCATACATTTCACTTGCATCCTTGAGCATCAATGCTGGAAATAGTGTTGTTTACATAGTTTGGGGGTTCAGGTTCCTCAGACTTCTTGCTAGACTGCTTGCACAGAGGCAATTAAATCAGCCAGACAATTTGTTGCTGAAGAATTGTATAGAAAACCATGGAAGAGGCCCAAGTTTCAAGAGATCATTAACAATACAGAAACACTTGTTAAAGGTAAGGCCATGTCAAAGGGCCTGATTTATGCATGGTACAATGGATTATTACTTATTAATTTTAAATATAAGGCTACTTGTCTGGAAAAATGGAAAGAAAGGCCTACAATAGAGAGAAACTTTGGAATAAACAAAAGACATCTGGAAGAAGGGCAAAACCTCAATTTGTGTGAATAGTAAGGAAAACTACAAAACGCTCAATTGTACCTCACTCAATTCAAATGAAGGAAAATATATAAAAGGGAGGCAAATTAAGAAAATATTCTGATTTGATTTTGACTGTGTAATATTGGTCTTGTTCAAAACTGGTATGTTATTAACTCTTTTATTTTTCACCTTAAAAGCCTCATGAACTGGCTATATTTGAAGAAAGCAGGCTATATTTCAGCAACGTTATTAATGATTTTTGTTGTGGATTGTTTTTAGTACTTCTTGTGCACATTAACATCAACAGCACTGATTTCAATGGGAGTAGGGTTGGGTATCATGGACCTGATCCAGCAAGGGAATGAAGCATGTCTTTCACTTTCAGCATGTGAAAAGTCCCACTGAAGCCAGTGAGCAGGGCCAGCCCAACAGTTTTTGGTGCCCTAGGTGAACTATGATCTTGGTGCCCCACCTGCCATATTCAATATAGAAAAAAATGAGAAAGTCTAGAATGAACATATTAATATATATTTTTTAATGGGGAAAAAATTCACTTCCACCTAATTTGGCGTCCCTTAAAGACAGGTGCCCTAGGCAACCACTTAGTTTGCATATATGGTCAAGCTGGCCCTATCAATGAAACATTACTTTAAAATAAAGGATGTGTTTAAATGCTTAGCAGATTTGGTGCCTATGTATGTGTGAGCAGGTTGCTCATTGTTGACTGGCTGGAGCCCAGAAAAACCGTAACAGTAAGTCAATAAAAGTTAGAAAAAGTTCTCACATGTTGGATACATTCAAGAAAATTGTGATCTGTTCATGTTTGCAAATTGTGTGAGCAGAGAGGTAACCACCATTCCTTGACTATTGGATATCCCTCCCCCTTTCAAACCCAGGAACCAATATGACACTGACTCTAACCTCTGCAACGAGGATCAGATTTTTCTAGAACATTAGTAGAAGATCTTGTGGCAAACTAGAAATAAGACATTAACCTGATGTACGTGAAAAAACATTCACAAAGAATGTTACTAAATTAAATATTCAAAAGAATAAGATGGCTGATACTCTGCTACATAATTTAATTAACAGATCTTGTGTCCGATCCAGGTGCTTGAACACCCTTACAAGGTGATGAGTGCTCTGAATTTCCATTAATAGAATCATAGTATCATAGGCTGCGTCTACACTGGTAAATTAAGTCGACTTAAGCTTGGCTTAAGTCGACTTAATGTGCCCTGCGTCTACACTACACTTTGCTTAAGTTGACTTAAGCAGCTTGCTTAAGTCGACTTAAGCAAAATAAAGTCGACTTAATGAAAATTAAGTTGACTTTATTAAACCTGCTTTTTACTCGACCTAAGGCTTAATTCGATTTTTTAAAGTCGAATTAAGCCAGTGTAGCCCTCGGGTAGTCCTAAATCGACTTAGGGCTACCCCAGGACTACACCAATGCCCTCCCTGCCGGGGGGGAGGTGCACAGGGGGAGCCTGGCATGCCCCCCAAAGGGCAGGGCATGTGGGCACGCTGTGACACTGTCTGGATTTAGGGAAGCATTTATGATATTATTTTCTATGGATATCTCATAAATGCTATAATCCATAGGAACTATGTCATGTTTGGTATCAATAGAAAGGTAGTAATTTGCTGGGAATGATTATATAGCTTATGTCGAGGAATTCTATTTCGATTAGAAGTGAAGAATTTGATGTTATATCCATACTTTAACTTGTGTCATTCTGGACAAATGCCTTAGACGGGAGGGTGTGAACAACCATTGTCTCCTTAATGTTTAGGAATTTTCCAGGTAGAATGGTCCCAGGGACTATCCTGATGAGCCATTAAAGACATAAAGAATACAACCATTGTGTCCTTAATGCTCATCAGTTTACTCCCTGGGACCATATCACCTGGCAGATTCCTTAACATTAAGGAGACAATGGTTGTTCACACCTTCCCGTCTAAGGCATTTGTCCAGAATGACACAAGTTAAAGTATGGATATAACATCAAATTCTTAACTTCTAATCGAAATAAAATTCCTAGACATAAACTATATAATCATTCCCAGCAAATTACTACCGTTTTATTGATACCAAACATGACATAGTTCCTATGGATTATAGCATTTATGAGATATGAATAGAAAATAACATCATAAATGCTTCCCTAAATCCAGACAGCATCACACACAGGGCTCTGCCTTGCCAGGGTCCCTGTCCCCCTTTGCCCCATTGTACACAGGGGGTGCCCCCCCGCCACTGTGGACCTGCCCAAGGTCCCCCTAGCCCCACAAAGTCGACCTAGAGCATCCAGTGTGGACGCTCTAGGTCGACATTGTATGTTCCCCTTTAAGTCGACTTTAATTTTAAGTGTAGACACACTAAGTCGACTTAACTAAATTGACTTTAAGTCGACTTAGTTAAGTCGACTTAGTTAAAGTCGACTTAAAAGTGCAAGTGTAGACATAGCCATAGGGATGGAAGGGACCTCATGAGGTGATCTAGTCCAACCCTGTGCTAAAAGCAGGACCACTCTCCCTAAATCATCCCAGCCAGGCTTTGGTCTAACCGAACCTTAAATATCTCCAAAGACGAAGTCTTTGACTTTCATTAAAGTCAATGAAAACTCATCTCCTCAGATTGGAGGCTCAGGTAGGGGAAAGGCTACTGTGATGGAAGAGGAGTGAAGGAAACTTTTTTGTAATGTAACAAATATATAGATTTTAACATACTAAGATGAAAGGAAATGTAAACTGAAGGCAGAAGTTGCAACGCTACCATCACAGACTGACAGCACTATTACACAGTGTCACTTGCTGGTGGATTCTCTATATCTGAAAAGTCTTTAAATCATGATTTGAGGACTTGAATAACTCATTCATAGGTTAGAGGTTTATTGCAGGGGTGGGTGAGTGAAGTTTTGTGGCCTGCATTTTGGGGAAGGTCAGACTAGATGATCACAATGGTCCCATCTGACCTTAGAGTGTATGGGTGCGTCTACACTAGTAAATTAAGTCGACTTAAGCTGCTGCTTAAGGACACAGCCCTGCCATCCCGCTCCTATACCCCACCCCTGTCCCTGTTCTGCTCAGCCCCTATGTACCCTGGTACAATGGGGAAGATGCTGCGCTCCCTGGCATTTTTGGAGGGGTGCCCGGGGAAGGGGGGCACCTCTCGGGTGCCCCCCTTCCCACCATGCACCTCTCCCAGGTCCACCTAGCCCCTACAGATCAACTTAGGCATCCAGTGTGGATGCTCTAAGTTGATTTGGCAAGATAGACTTTAAGTCGACCTAAATTTACAGTGTAGACATACTAAGTCGATTTAACACAGTCGACTTAAAGTCGATTTTTTTAAGTCGACTTAGCAAAGTCGACTTATTTGAACAAGTGTAGACATAGCCTATAGGTGCATGAGGTGCTTTACAGACAAATAAAAATATATGTCCCGTGTAAAGATCTTAAAAGCAACATGGCTGGGGGGATGAAATGAAGGTTAGTGCAGGGGTTCGAAGAGTGGGTTGACAAGCTACGAGTAGAAGGCAAGGAAGATGAATTGATCTGCAGTGCCTAGGAGATATAACATGGCCTAGGAGATATAACATGAGATTCAGCAGAAAAGGAAAAGAGGCGGTTGTGGGAGTCAAGGCAAAAGAGATAGAAAGGAGCACATGAATTTAAAGGCCCTATCTTTGAGAATGACACTCAAGTTCAATGTCCTGGACAACTGTGGTTATTAAGGAGCCCAGAGCACTTTCTACAGTAGCAGAATTGTTAACAACAGTGTCCTGGACAAACTGCAATATATGTAATTATTTTCTGTTGTTTTAAAATTCCCTGTATAGGTGAATGCATTTCAGAGAGCGAGCGAGCACATTAGAGGGCAATTCAGTGGAGAGACTCTCATATATATAGTTCTTCAAGTGCTTTGAAAGCCTTTGGAATTAAATATCCTGTATATAAATAATGTTTTTGTATTATTAGAGGATCCTTTTAAATAAGAATATTCAGATAGGAATTCTGTAAGATGGCTGTCTCTTCTTCTAAATGACTACATCTAATGTACATCATAACAGGTCTGACAGATCAACAGATGAAGTGATAGATAAATGGAAAGACCGAGGGATTTAAATGTGACTACTTTTGGAGGGGCACTTTAAACACCAACCCCCTTACCCATTGTCCCTGGGTCCCATTACTTCCCTCATTCGCCCTGGCCCCTGCTGCCTTCTTAGCTTCCCCACCCTCCCCTCAGCGTCTCTGTTGCCTCCTCCCTCATTGTTCTGAGCTCCCTTCTATAGGCTCCAGGTGGGCTCCAAACACTTATAGCAGTGGTTTTCAAACCAAGGGTCAGGACCCAGTACTGGGTCACAGGCCCTCAGGTACTGGATCACGATGCCCCCTGCTGCAGCCGCCAAAAGACTGGAATGCATTGCTCAAAAATGTAGCTGTTGGGTCGCAGACGTAAATGATTTTTTTCAACTGGGTCCTGAGAAAAAGATTTTGAAAACTACTGACTTATAGGAGGCTGCAGAAGAGGAAGGGCTGGGACTCATCAAGCTTACCCTAACACCCTCTGGCAGTAGTGCCTTTTCCACATAAGTCCCTTCAGCTGCCCTCAACCTGACTTCCATCTTGGCAGAAAGAGGGAGAACAGGCTCCGGGCAGGAATCCTGGGGTGGGGGATGGGGGAAGAAGCTGAGGGTGGTGGTGGAGATGATTATTGAGGGAGCCCATGCCCTGCTTGTCCCCCACCCTTGTGCACACACCCCCGGAAAAACCTGTACAGGATGATTTTTGCCATGCATTATGGCACCAGAATGACCAGTGGCGGGTCAAATGTCAATCCCTTATCCTTACTACCTATGACCAAATTATTTCAAAGCTTTCAAAATTACTGTGTAATAACACAGGAACAAGAGTTTAAATGATTTTTCTCTCTATACATTCACTTTTCTTTAGCTATGGCCACATCCTGCATACATTCACTAGCGGACATAGTGATTACTGCTGTGAATGTTACTTGATGCTCAGGACTGCTAAATATCAGCTGCTGAGTCATGTGTCTGGCTGGCCTGCAACAAGAAGCCCTTGTTCTTCCTTTGGCCTTGAAGGACCGCTGTGGAGGCAGATGAAAAGCAGCTGACTGGTCTCTGCCCACCTCACCTCCCGCTGGGCTTGGCCATCACGGGGCCTCAGCACCATGAAGAAGAGATGGAGCGGCAGCTGCTCTACACTGCTGGTAGGAAAAGGGTTGAAGACCAAAGTGTGTCTTAAAAGAAAGATGAGAGATGAAAAAAGACAAGAGTTGAGGTCTACACTAAAAAAGGGCAGGGAAAAGGCTGCTGGGGGAGAGATATAGGCAACAGATAGATGTGGTAGATGGGGAAGGCTGCCCTAGGTTTCCTTGACTTTCACTGCCCTTGCAACAAAGCCCACTGCCCTCCAAACCCACCACAAAAATCTTCCTGGGGTGTAACAGGACCTTGCATGGCTCCCACCACCCTTCAGTTTCTCTCCCCCCACAATACAATCCGTCTTCCAGACTTCCACACCCCTCGGTGGTTCCTGACACCCTCCAATATCCTTTTCCCATGGGTTTCTCCAAACCCCCAGGCTTTCCCTGCCTCCCTACAATGCTGCTACTGGTGAAGTTTTCACAAAAGAAATGCCTGTGTGCTATATACCTACTCTCACAAATTTGATGTGGGAGGCAGAAAAGTAAATGATTTCAGGTGTTATTTCTTACTGCTGAGAAATGCATTAGAATGAAATTTAGCAGCCACATGCAGCAGTAGATGCCATGTTAGCAAAGGCATTTTGGGAAATTAAAAAGAAATTTTCCTCCTTTGTTTACAGTTTCCCCACCTTCCTTTTGAGACAGATTCTGATGTCTTTATCACAGTACATTGCTCCTTACTCTGTAAAATCAATGAGACTATTCAAGTGGTACGGTAGTATTTTTTTGAGTAAGGGTGGTACAATCTGGCCTCAATTTCCTAATACCAACCTATTTTTAATGAGAAAAAATAATAACAAAGAAACAATTTCACAAGGACACTAAGAACAAGTAAGTTTGTACCTTGGTTAAAGCAATGTATTTATAATGCTGAATATTAAAATATATTCAGATAACATTATGGCAACAAAAACTATCAGCAAAACTTCTAAGATGCTCACTGATTCCTGATATATTATTTAACATAAGCTACTTTCACTCTTTAGTAAAACTGTATGATTTCTTTTTCTCCCTAGACAATAACAAACTACTCTGTTAGGAGAAAAAAAAATCTCACTGCCGAAATGTAAATTATTTCCTCCTTTTAATAAAATGACATGCTACATTTTAAAGTTACTCTTAAAACCTTTCCACATAATGTAGGATTTTTGAATCTTTGATTCTCTCTCTCTTTTTTTTTATGTCACTGGGTCTTTAAACATTCTCTATTTAAATTAGACTTTATTATTTAAGAGAAATTTATTTCACAATACCCATTAAATAAAGACTGACATGTAAACTAAAAAGAAATGTCTTTACATTTATTCACAAAAGCTTGTATTCTCCAAGCCCAAGGCAATGAAGGCAACAGAATAAATTCAAGTGAGGATCTCTCTAAATCACCAAACGAAGCAGCACACGGTGTACATTTTCCTAACCATTTATGTACAGTAGCACTCCTGTTTTGCAAATTAATTGGAGATTGAGAAGTCTGTGACATGGAAAAGTTGAACAACTCAAAATTAGGGTAATGGTGCATAAATTACAGTATGTTGCAGTGCCCTGCTTTTTTCTTGTCCTTCAAACCTCTGCAAAGGGATTGCAAATGCATTGAAGGCATTTCCATGTGAAAGGATGTTGAGATCAACATTGGATTTGTTACACAGCTTTTTTTCCTTCAGGAAAAGTGGTTTGTATAACTGGCCATTTGTAAGATTAGTGTTCAAAAAATTAAGGTATTACTGTACTGAAGTGCTGTTCCAAGCCATGAGAAATCTTCCTCCAGACAGCAATTCATTTCTTTTCAGAAATATGTTTAAAAATATATCATTGAGACAGTCTTGATATTCAGACTTTCAGCATCTGTCCTGACAGTTATGGAATTGATGTCTCTTTTATTTTGCAGTTGAAAGAGTGATGCCCTAAAGGTGTAGGTTTCATGTTGATTTTGGTTGTATTTGAACTGCAAATCATCTTGGGCTTTCTGTGAAGAGAACTATTTAATAAAGACAAGCCATTATTTTAAAAACTGAATAACGTAATTGTTCCACATTGTCCACACCAACTGTTACTGTAAGTCTTCATATTTAAGAACATAAACCCTATTTCTGCCAGGAAAGCAATTGTATGGTGAGCTGGTAAGAGATAGATGTCAGATCTAAAACTAACTTTATTAGCACAGTTTAGCATAATGACACAATCTGACCTAAGAGTTTGAGGTTGTTCTGTTTAGAAGTACTATAAGAAAATAATTAGAAGGTACATCTCTTCCCCATTCCTCAATACCGTATCTTATGCCTGTGTCACAATAATGTACTCACTTATTTTGTAGTATATTAGTGTACTTTATTGCTATATTTCTACAAAATATTGCACTGTATTACAAAACATTGCCACGATGTTCACACAATGTACTTTAGCAACATTATTTTCAAACCCAGCAATTGACGTTTAATAAAATATTATATAACACCATGCAGAACAACAGAAAAACTGTTCAACGTCTTTAGACTAATCTTAAACACACCATGGTACACAGGCATAAGTTGTTTTACTCTTGCATCTTTCCTTTTTTTGTACTCCTTCTGCAGAAATCTTGTAAGATCTCACCAACTAAGTGTCCTTAGATTGGACACTTCCAGAAAAAAACTTAGTTGCTTCAGGAAGCAGCATTGGTGATTTAGTAATCTCCCTCTTACTTCTCAGTAAGGTTCTGTGGGCACTGAGCTATAGAAGGTGCCATTTTCCGGGTGAGACATGACAGAATCTCCCAACCATATCCTTACAAGACTTTTCACAAGGACTCTTGTGTCATGATCTGCAGTGTTTTCTCCATACCTAAATACTTCTGCTACTTCAAATGGATAAGATATTCCTCAGTTATTATCCTAAAACTGTTGTGTACTGCTATAAGGGCTCGTCTGTCCCACAATAGGTGGCTGGATTTTGTTTGTGAATAAAGTAAAATGATTCTATACACTGCAAGCATAGATGGTAATTCTGCCAAATCTGATGATTTGTGAAGGTTACTATGTAGGTATAGTATTAATAATTAATAAAGTCAACTGGCATAGTGTATTCTCGTCTTGGGCAAAAGGATTTAATGGCATAGGGGCTATGGACATCAATAGGCATTAGTCCTTTCAATGTAAAAGTGCCAAGAGATGAGAATATACTTACGTAAACTTACATTTCTTTTTACTAAAAGGTATTCTAAAGTTTCTCCACTCAATGAGCAAATGTAACTCCTGTTAATGTTAACAAGAAATAGACACACAAATCCCTACGACAAATGTTCCCTTAAGTTTTTAATGAAAGAGCCATTCATATTTAATGCAGACCTTCCACATCTATGTTAGAAAAGAGTCCCACCAATATTAAAAGTACTTTTGAAAGGAGATGCCTGAAAATAGTCATTAAAAACCTTCTTTGCATATGTGTAAAATGATTTACCTAAAAAACTGTAAAAGTACACATAAATGTCTCCCACAATGAAAGAACATTAATAAGGAGAATGAGATAAACCCGTAACACTATTACTTGAAATGTAACACAGTTAACATCACTTCCATTCATACAGTGTAATAGCTGCTAATTATTATTTATGTCTACATATTTAGGGCTTCATATTCATTTAAAGATTCTCATTCAGGAATCTGAAGACAAATGCGCACTGTTTTACTGCTACTTGAGTTTAGGAATAAAAGACATAAAAGTCTTAGTGTGAATTTTAAGGTGATTGGGCTCCTGCCATGGATCTCTCTCTCTTAGGTTTTTACCATACAATGTTGGTCATGAATAACATTTAATCACACTCTGGGCTGTGGAAATTGTTACCCAAGTAAAAATTATCATTTTTCTTTTTAATAAGATTCTGCTATTTCCTGTAAAAAATCCAGCCCAAAGACAGAACTCATTTTTTTACTTTACCTGCTATAATTTGTAAAATATTTGTTAAACCAGCTTAATATACCAGACAATTAACACTTATTTCAAGTTAAGCCAAAGTATTCACAAAATACATACCTCAATCTATAGTATTAAAAAGACATAGACACTCTGATGGTTATGAGGAGAGCTGTCTGTGTATTTAATACTCATTAATCTTATCCCTCTACACGTAACAGAGTAATATTTTCTGAGCTGTGTCATGCCTTACTGAAAATATTGAATATGGAATGAAGTGCTTCTGAACGATATGCAAGTGTCAGTGAGTCAGTATTTCTAATATCTATCTTCATGCATCTGACGAAGTGGGTTGGACCTCACGAAAGCTTACGCTCAAAGAAATTTGTTAGTCTTTAAGGTGCCACAGGGCTCTCGTTGCTTTTTCTAGTAAGATTACTTTATTTCCTAAAAGCCTGTCAGAGGTTTTACTTCTGGAAATATTATTGGAAATATGAGCGAACCCCGAAAGGGATGACATAAAAATAGCATGGTCATAGATTTCTGTTTCTTTGTGGGAGGAGGTGAAAAGGGGTGAGTGGGCAGGCAAGTGTGTTACGTATAATAACAAAATGGATGAAACTGATGGTGAAGTATGCCCAACAGCAACAGTCTGAGAACACATTTGCTCATGCAACCTCTCTGATGTTACTGGTTAAAATTTTATTTATGAAGAACAATCATAACCTCTCCTCTGCCAAACCAACCAACCAATGAAAGAGTGATCATTTTACATAGAAATAATGAGGGTGAACTATTCACATTCAGATGGTACATAAAAGTTAATAACTTTGAGATGGGAAAATAAAAAAAAATCTTCATCCTTACAACTTTAAATTTTTCTAGGGGTAGATTTAAGGACTAGGGCCCAGATGAACTGAGGGGCAATAACAGAGCATTGCATGAAGCTAGAGAGGTGAGATGCAGAAGTAGAAGGGACTGGAAAACGAAAGAAGTGAGATAAATGATGGAGACTGTTTCATGTACCACTTTTTGGGTAATAACATGAAAGGATTCCATACTTGTAAAAATAAATTAACATTTTATTAATAAAACCATGTACAGAGATGCTGCAACGGCAGCTAGTATTCTATCCATGTGCATGGACACCTTGCTGCTTTCTCCAGACTCTTCCTTTCTGCAACCCATGATCCTCCCTCCAAGTTCTGTGAAGGTTGCAATAGCTTTCAACAATTTCTGATTTTGCTGTTGTATCTTTTGTGCATGAACTTGATGACTTCCTGGGGTCTGAGGTTATTAATGCATACCTCACCTTAGAAACATAGCCTTTTCTGCCATTGCATTGTGGCCCATTAGACCTCCTAGTTCTTCAGGTATGCTGATCTTTGAACCAGTTTTCCACTTCTTGTTTGTGTTACTGCTGTTGGTAGGAGACTTCCTTCCATACTAGTTCTGTCTTCATTCAGTTGTCCTGATGGTCCTTGGCATATAAGCAACATACCATATTTCTTCTGACTATATCAGGCCAAATCATGGCTGAAGCTCTTTCTGTGTCCTCCTGGTCCTGGCTTTGACCCTGTCTGTGAGGACTCTCTACTATTACTCCAAAACTGGCTTTGATTTTGTTTCCACTGCTGTCCTGAGTCTGTAGCTACCTCACATGACCTGTGTAGCACTATAGGTTGGATGACTGCCTTTTGCTATTGTCTTGTGTGGCTATTTGGTGATTGGACCCAGACCTCTTCACTTGTGGATAGGTGTCCTCAGGTCTTCAGCTCCTTTGTTGTAGCAGGCTGCCTGCTTAGTTGGGCACTCTCTTAATTGCTTCTGTGTACCATCAGTTGTTCCTTTGCTGAGCTGAAGCTGATTACCCCTCATTGGAAGCAGAGCATTAGTTCTATGTGCTGGGCTACTCTCTAGTTCCTGAGACGGTGCATTACCATGGTCCAACATTGCCAGGAAGTGATCCTTTCCTGTCTGTTTTGCCTTTGCCATCAGTCTCTTGGCTCACTCTGTTACAGACTCTGCATTCCCATCACTTTGTGGGTTCTTACCTGAATGTTGTCCAGATAGCCCATCTCTGTGACAGAATATATCCATGTTCACACCCTACAGACTACTGTAATCATTTTCGTACAAGGCATGTCTTATGAGGTCTCATTTAAAAACTCATAATTTCTTGATCAATAGCATCATAAATGAAGTTATAAATGTCATATTAGCTGCTAAATAGCCATTCTTTGGGAGGAAAAGGGACAGGGGCAAAAATTCACCTTTTAGCAAAGAAACAGAAAGGAGTTTTCCTTCTACATAGACTGTTTGTTACTTTGCTCCCAGCTGGAAATATTTCTATAAAAAGGACTATAAAAAGAAGGGGCAGACACCCCAAGACACCATTCTTTCTCTCTCTGCCTGTCAAATTCATTGCACTGGAGGAGACAAAGGAAGCAGCTTTTGGACTCTACAGAAGGGGTTCTGAACTAAAGAGCTTGATTAGTAAGACTTCTGAAAGCATGTGGTAAGAAAACTTTGCTCTGAATCTAAAATAGTTTCTTAAGTTAGCTACCAGTAAACATTTACCTTAATTTTAATTCTAACCACTTTTGAATTTTATGCCTCATTACTTGTATTCTCTCTCTCTCTTTCTGTACTTAATAGGCTTGTTTTATCTAATCCACTGTGTATCTAATCTACTGTCAGTTCCTGTCATTAAAAGTGAATTTGTCTGTCCCAACATTTTTGCAGGATCTGACTGGGATTTCCTGAGAGGGTATATAGTCTCTGCCTGTTGCTGAGCATTATACTCATAGGCTATGTCTACACTTACCAAAGTTAGTTCGAATTAGTTAATTTGAACTAACTAATTCGAACTAATTTTAGTTAGTTGGACTTAACTTAATTCGAACTAGCAAATTTTAGTTCGAACTAAGCAAGTGCCATGCACTTACTTAGTTCGAATTAGTCAGTTGCATTGAGCTGAATGTGCCGGTTAGTTCGAACTAAGTGCTTAGTTCGAACTAACATGGCCACATTGGGTTAATTCGAACTAACTAGTTCAAATTAACCCTTACTTCAAAAAGTATAAGTGAATTTATTAGTTCGAATTAAGGAAGCCCTTAATTTGAACTAATGAAAGCTTAGTGTATCCAAGGCTTAAGTTAGTTTGAATTAAGCTTCCTTAATTCAAACTAACTTGCCAGTGTAGACATAGCTCATAGGCTATGTCTACACTTAAAAAGTTAAGTAGACTGTGTTAAGATGACTTAACCTTTTAAGTGTAGACAGGGCCTTGGCTCCCTGCTGAGAAGGGAGCTGTGGTCCCTGCTGAGAAGGGTCCTGGCTCCTTTCTTGCGGGGACCCATGCGGGTCCCAGGGAGCAGGGCTCCCTTCTTGCTGGGACCTGGAGAAGGGAGCAGGACTCCCTTCTTGCCGGGACCCACGCGGGTCCTGGCGAAGACAGCCATCGGCGCTCCACAGACAGGGGATCCCCAGAGGTTCCCCTGTCCGCGGAGTGCCGGGGAAGACAGCCGCCATCGGCTCCTGGGACAGGGGAGCCCTGGGGAAGAGAACTGCCAGTGGCTCTCTTCCCTGGGACCCCTGGGGCTCCCTTGTCCCCAAGCCATGGCTCGCTTCCCCCAGCCCTAGGTGGACTTAAGTAATTAAGTCGACCTAGGGCGTCCACACTGTATTAGGTCGACTTAGACCTTAAGTCGACCTAACAGGTGGTAGTTATTAAGTCAACTTAAGGATATGCTTAAGTTGACTTAATGAAAGCCTGGTTGGACATGGAGTAATGTAGGTCGACTTAAGCATAGTTAAGTCGACCTAAATTGTTAGTGTAGACGTAGCCATCGACTCTAAGGTCAGAAGGGACTAATATGATCACCTAGTCAGACCTCCTGCACAATGCAGGCCACAAAACCTCACCCACCCACCCATTCCTATAATGACCCTCTAACCTATGACTGAGTTATTAAAGTCTTCAAATATGATTTAAAGACTTTAAAATACAGAGAATCAACCAGCAAGTGAGCCATGCCCAATGCTACAGAGGAAGGCAAAAAACCCAAGTGCCCAAGCCAATCTACCCGACCTCATATATGGCGATTAGTTAAACCCTGAGCACGTGAACAAGTCTCACCAGCCTCTTTGCTTTCATTTCTCTGTTCTGTGTATGCTCTCAACTGGGCATTCATGTCTGGCCTGTAGATACATTCCTAGGCTTGCCTCAGGCATACCTCTGTTCCCACACATGAAGTGTGTGTCTGTCTCACAATATCAACTCATAAATCTGCTGAGGTTACTACTCAATCCCCTTTTCACAAAACCCCTTTCTTCCAGACACAGCTTATCCCTCATCTGGTTGTCAGGAGACACCTCCTGTGGCACTCGCTTCTTGAAATCTGGTCAACCCTCAAGTATGAATTGTTCTATTGCTGCGCGCTACCCTTCTTGTTCAGTTATGTGATGGATTGCCCAGAACCTCTCATCAGAGATGAGAAGGTATTGTAGTATGTTGATAGATGGCTCTGTGAAACAGCAGACAGACTGTAAGGTATACTGAAAATGCCGTTGTTGTACCTGCCATCTGCAGTGACTTTCCTGGGCAATACCTTATCCTCACCCCATAGTGCAGGAGTGATCAGACTACATATCCACCTAGTGCCCAAAGGTGAACTCATGGAATAGTTTCATTCCAAAAAGCACAACCAGTATCTTCTTTTTTGTCTGAGAATTTTTGCCATCAAGGCTTAATCAAACAATGCTATTGGGCTTCTGGCTTTTCTTCAGTGTGTCAAGATTTTAACAAAGGCAGTCAGGACCCAGGCTGAAAGTCTATGTCAGGTTTCAGGGTCTGGGTCAGGAGGTAAAGTCCAAGTCAAGCTGAGCTCAGAGCCAGGAATGCATGAGCAGGAATGGCTCTACCAGCTACAGAAGACCCACACTGTTGCTTGGACACTTCCTGGATTGCCCCTTGAGATTATATAGAACAAAGAGCAAATAGGAGCCTTGAGGCTGCTATTTCACAGAGACCTTGGGGTGGGACTTCCGATAGTCTGTGTCCCCAGTGGGTTGTGAGCGGGGGATCTCTTGCTATTCACACTGCAGCATTGCCTGTTAACTTTCAAGGGCTCAGAGATTTCTGACAATGTGCGCAGAATCTGGAAGAATAGTTGACTATCTCCATGAATCATTGAACTCCCTTCACATTCTTTGGTCAGGGCATTTCCTTAATTGCTCTGGACTTCTCAGGCCTGGCCTGAGTCCCTCTGCCATCAGATACCCAATGTAGGGAACCACAGTTCAGATGAACTGTATTCAGCCTAATACACCACTCCTGGCACTTCTTTAGAAAGTTGCATCTTGGTATCGTGGTCTTGCATGCCTTGTTCCTTCCCAAGGATGTCATCAGTATATGTGACTTTCTCCTCCCTCCTCCCAAGATTAGAGAGGTAGGCATAGGAAGGGGTTGGGAGACTGGCCAGCCCAGGACTGGAACTGAACTGGCTGGCAAGGGGATAATAGCAGAAAATCTTTAACTGCAGGAAGGAAGGAGCTCAGCTAGGCTGCTACTGTACTTGATAAAAAGTTTTCTCTGAGCATCACTACACTTTCTTAGACTAGCTGGTGTGGACATGTACTGACCTGACTACCCGTTAGATCTACCCGATATTCTCCCAAACAGTGGCGGATTACTGCATGGGCCTACAGGGCCTGTGCCCAGGGGCCCATCATGATGTAGGGGCCCTCCACCCTGCCAGCACTGGGGGGGGAGAGGAGCAGGGCAGGCTGGCCCAGAGGCCAGGCTCTGCACTTTCGCCCCACACCTGGGCTGACTGGGGCGGGCCAGCATAACTGGTCGCTCTACTCTGGGGGCGGGACTCTGGAGTGCAGTACGGCCTTCAGCATGGCCTTCGGGTTGCACCGGAAGCTGCACCATGCACACCAGTTGGCCCCGCCACTTCCTGGGGCCAACCAGCACTGGCCCACTTGCAGAAGTCCAGGGCACTAGGCTGGAGGATGGGGAGGGAGTGGCTCCAGTTGGGGGAGGCCCAGGCCCCAATCAACCTCTGCTCCCAAAATACTCTCTTATTTTCTCTAGAGCAACAAACCTGTGAAATGATAACAGACAAACATGAATTACTAAGACAACAGAGTCTTGTGGCACTTTTAAAGACTAACAGATTTATTAATCGCATGAGCTTTCGTGGGAGAAAATCCCACTTCGTCAGACGCTTTGAAGAAGAATTACTAATGTTGCGTTAAAAGTAATAAGGTGAACACATTGGAAAATCAGGGGTTCTTCTTCCTCTCCAGCTAGTCAAACATTGGCTTCGTTGGCTATATCTACACTTACCAAAGTTAGTTCAAATTAGTTAATTCAAACTAACTAATTCAAACTAATTTTAGCTAGTTCGAATTAACTTATTTCAAACTAGCAAATTTTAGTTCGAACTAAGCAAGTGCGCACTGAGCTCAATTGAGCTCAATGTGCCGGTTGGTTCGAACTAAGCGCTTAGCTCAAACTAACATGGACACATTGGGTTAATTCGAACTAACTAGTTCGAATTAACCCTTACTTCGAAAAGTATAAGTGAATTTATTAGTTCGAATCAAGGAAGCCCTTAATTCGAATTAATGAAAGCCTAGAGTAGGTAAGGCTTATGTTAGTTCAAATTAAGCTTCCTTAATTCGAACTAACTTGCCAGTGTAGACATAGCCTTTGTGACTTGTCTTACACATGATGACTGTTGGTTTAAACAAGGTACCAAAGCCTTCCCAAATGCTTCATTCTGGACACTACTGTTTCTCTGCCACCATTCATTATTTCTTTTAAATGTCCATGCTACTGATCTGCTAAACTTGAGGGTAGGGTGCTTTTGTCAATGCCATGAAATGACCCAGCAGAAAATGCCTGCATCTGTTGTGAATATATCTCTGAACTAACATCCAGCCTTTTTACATAACAGCAAAGATAAGATTTTTTTGACTAGAAACTGAGAGAGAAGTCGCTTCTGAAATTGGACTTGTGGCTACATTATATCACCATGCTAGGGGCCAAGTTAAAAATATTAGGTCAACATGCATGAATAACTGACAAGGCCCCCAATGAGTGTATGCATCACAAAATCTCTTGTCCTTCAGCAAATAAGTTAAGAACTTTACATTGGTCCTAGTCCTAAAAATGAGAAGCTAAAGACATGATGCATAGAGTAATGAAATACAATGAGTCTATATTTCAATTGTCATCATGCATCCAAATTAAAAAAAAAAAAAGATGGCATACAAAAAGTAATGAAGAGGTGTGACTTGTTTTCATCCATGTCATAGATTAAATATTTTAGAATAATAGCAGTTTAGATAAAAGTTTCTAGAGCTGTGTTTCATATTGAGCTTATCTTATCTGAATTGGTCACAAAATCTGTTTCTCGGTTCATACTGCGACAACGAATAGGTGGAAAAACAAATTTTCATGTAAGAAACATATTCTCTCATTTCTGTTAGATTATAACATTTTATAATCCTCCTGGCAGAAGACTGTTTGCTAAATTAAATTACTCCATTGCTTTCTCCAGTTTTGCTTTGGATGACTCTCTACAATAAGACACACCACCATTTCCTTTATGAGACTGTCTGAGAGTCTAATAAACCTACACTAGGAAGTATTTGCTGACATTCAACCTCAATTTTCATTTGCTTTATTTTGATCCATAACTCCTATGTACATCTCTGGTATTATGATGGAAATTCCCATCCTTATTTGGTGTTTATCACTGTTCACTTTCTAGTACTTATAGACCATTGCCCTCTTGCATATCATTGCTTTGCAAAGCTTTTGATAGACAGACGGATGAACAGGTAAATAGCAAGCATGCCTCGCAAAGCAATGACTAAGAGGAAGTTCCTCAGATAGACAAACATCTTTATCAGTCATAGTTTATTACCTCTGAAGGTTTCTAACCACTGTATTGCATTGTAAAATCATATTTAATTTGCTGTTTACTATTGCTAGCATTCTAAAGCATTACTTTATTCCACTCTCTTCTTCCCATTGAAGATCTATATTTTCAATTATTTTCCTCCAGAGAAGTATTATTTTGCATTTTTCCCATTTTAAATTATATTTTGTTGTAATTGTAACCTCTCTAGTTCCCTTTATATTTTTTCTCATAGTTCAATACCTTCCCATTTATCATAATCTGCCATTTAAAACAATGTGTGGTTTACCCCAATTCTTCCAGTTATTAATAGTGATGCTCAATGGAACTATACCTAAATCCAACTATGGTAGCACCTCCTGGACATCTCTTGCTCTCTTCAGTTCATATATTGCTACTTACCATTACTTTTTAGTCAGATTTTAAGACAATTTCATTTCATGCAATAGAAACAATATTCAATCTAACGTCAATTCTTCATACGTGATTCCAAAAGATATACTGTAACAATTGATGATTTAAAGCCTAAATATATAAAATCTCCCTAAAATTTCTGTATCCATTAATTTGGCAGTTTGATTTTAAAAAATCAGCTTTACTCTAGGTTTTGTAGATTTTGGAATTGTAATTCTAATTGTAATTTTTTAAAAACTATGTTCACTTTTCTCATCTGCATACATTAATATTTATTTCACTTCTCATCCTCTTTTGCCTAAAAAAGGAAAGTGATGAGTCTATTTTTCATTAATCAATTTGTTTCGAAGCACAGAATAATGTACATCCAATGACATGTAAATATGGATTACTAATTTATAGTTAAGTGCCATCATTTCCAATGGTGTACTTTAACTAAAAGAACCAGTCCTAGTCTTCAGTTTATGTCTTTACAAATAGTCATTGGATATTTACGATTAAGATTAACAAACTGGGAAAAAAATCTGTTATATTAAAATGTTAAAAATAAAGGAAGTAAAGGTTACCATACAGGTATTAAAAATAATTGTCCTTACTACTGTTTCCACACAAGCTATTCTACCCTCTCTCCCCCAATAGAACATACAAAGGCTTATTATTATAAGGTTGCTCATGAACACAGTGCTGCTGGAAGCCATTTTTTAAATAGATCAAAACCACACTGACAGTTTTTTTGGTTTGGGGCCAAAAATAAACAATCATTGTACATCAGTTTTTCAAAGAAGGAAAAATTCAGGTCAAAAGTCCAAGAAAACCTGACAAGGTATTTTTAGGTTTTGATAAATTCATCTTTGCTCTGATTTTGATCTCCTTGATTTAACCAACCTATCAAGATTATACTTAAACCTTGCGATGCTATAGGTTGGGACTCTTAAGGTATATCTACACTGCAACAAACCACCCACAGCTAGCCCATCTCAGCTGACTCAGGCTTGTGGGAACTGGGCTGTGGGGATATACAATTGCAATGTAGTCGTCTCAGCCCAAGCCTGAACATCTACCCTGCAATTTTATAATGCTGCAGCTCAAGCTCCGTGAGCCCAAGTCAGATGACAGGGCCAGTTATGGATATCTTATTGTAGTGTAGACACCCTCTATGACCTTGCATGCATCATGAAAACTATGAAATGCTAAAAAGGCCTGGAATGTTTTGGAGAATGCTTTACATTTATACAGAAAGGGAAAATTTTGGCACACGCTTATAGCCTCAAAATAGAGAAAAGGATGTACAATAAACTGTTACATTTTGCCTACAGTACTTATTATATATACACACATTTTTTCAGAATAAATGATATTTCCTCCAATAGAAGAACAGACCATTTCCAATCCAGTACACATGGATATAGAAAGCATAAGTAGTTCCCATGATTTAGAACTGTTCACATATATTTTTGTAATTGTACAGACTTTCTAGACTTACCTCCTCTATGGATAATCAAAGAAGTTTCACTTCCAACAGGACATTCTTTAAGTATATCCACTACTTCTGCATGGCTCAGGTTCTGTACATTCTGCTGGTTGATCTCAACAATGAGGTCACCTTCACACAAACCAGGACATCCCTGAATGTCTAGAATTTGCTTCACCCTCTGTCCTGTAGGACTGTCTGCTATCGTGAAACCAAAGCCCTGGGCCCCTTTCACAATGGTTAAGGTCATGAGTTCAGCTTGGGCGGCCCCAGAAGAAGCCATTGATATATTATCATCATGAACAGGTGGAGGGAATGTGCTATCAAGCTGACTATCTGCTGGAATGGAGTGCAAGGGATGTGGTGGTCGATCTGTTACATCAGGAATAGATTGAGAGGTCCTAGAAATGTATTCCAAATAAGTTTCATAGTTATGTCTTCCATTTACCACTACCGGAGGCCTCTCGATTACTGCAAGTGGTGGCACCATGCTGTTGGCAGGATCTTCAGGATCAAAGGGCAAAGGGTATCCACGACATAGCACCAGGTTGACACTCTGACCAATAGGAACTGACTGGAAGAGTTTGACTACATCTGCGTGAGTATGCCCAAGGACACAAACTTCATTAATATAGACAATGACATCACCTAGAAAGAGAAGAAAATAGTGATTATATGAGAAAACTTCGATGACTATTGGCACAAAAAGGAATGGAATTTTTGTGTTAAGACATAGGAGATCACCATTCTACTGAAAAGTAAAGTCAATTAGAGCAATATTCAGATCAAACAGAGGTAATGCCAGGCTGCAATTTGTCTGCCTACAAAGTTAAATGAGACAGTTCAATGCTCAACTATTTATAACAGAGCAATAGCTCTACTATAGTTAAGGTTAAAGCTAGCTTTCTGTTTAAAGCTCAACTCTTCTGAGTGCTCTGTAATCATCATGGTTATTCAGATTGCCATGAAATTTGGTGTGCCTCATGTGGGGTGCAAGGTTCTGTTACTGATACAAAGCAGGGAACATCTGACTAAAGGATTAGTGGGATTCACTAGTGGGATTAGTGGGATTCACTAGACAGTACCAACACCTTTTCTTAAACTTGAGTGGTTCTGGCAACCTTTTTTTGCTCTCAGATGGAAATCAAAGTAGGTCTCAGATCCCTGCATCAGAGTCTAGGTGCTTAAGGGTTAGCACAACAGAACTCGTGACACCCACCTGTCCTTTGGGGGAAAATCAAAATGTTATTTCAAAAATAATGTGCTTTTCCACTTAGGCTTGTCTTAAGCTCCACATTCTTATTATCATACTTAATGGATTATACGGAGTATCTGTAGAGAGACAGACCAACTATCTGGAAAACTATGTTTTCAGCATAGGCCCTCAATCCCTCCGAGGGCATGGCTCAGTCACTGAATCTGAAATTCAACCCCAGCATTGAGAGTACAAATTCTACCCAGAGCAGAAATCTGAAGAAAAGGGAAAAAAGAAGGCATGTTACTCCAATCTGCTTCTGTCAAAGGGGATTTTTATTTTGGGGCAATGTAATATGAGAACAGTTGGATATTCAGAAGGTGCTGAAACTATTATTTGAAAAGAAAATAAATCAAACAAGCAATTGCTGCGAGGCAAGGGTGATTATAGGAGGAAGGGTAAGTCGGAATAGGAGGAGAGGGTCTGGGGGATCAGGTTCGGGACTAGGAGGAGTGGTGGGGCACTGGGAAGAGAGACAGTGGGGGGGGTGTGAATGATGGGAACTGGGGGAGAATATGGGCATGGGCACTCATCAGCTCCATATTTCCCTCCTGGGTGTGTGCCATGGCAGTTCACACCCCACATAGCTGTTGTTTCAGACTGTATTCATCTCCATCAGGCAACCTTTTCCAGAGATGAGTTTCACTGAGATGAATAGGCCACTTAACATATCTCAAAGTCTGCAACATTGAAGTGTGAAGCCACTGTGGGACATAATCTGAAAATGAACTGTAAACATTCAGGAAAAATCTGCCTCTGTCAAGGTTTTTATTTGTTTATTTATGTATTTATTTGGCAAAATGTAATCTGAGTACAGCAGAATATTCAGAAGGCACTGAAACTATTTTGGAAGGGAAAATTAATTACACATGCAAATATTCACTGAGGGGTGACTGAGGTGCAAAAGTAGCTGGCAGTAGGGGAAGAAGGGTTTGGGTCTGTAGTGAGGGATGGGAAAATATCCTGGGGAGGGGGATAATTAGAAACAGGTGGTAGGGAAGGAAAGGTGGGTTGGGAGTCTCAGATAACAGGGAGGTTTGGGGGACTGGAAGGGAGTAAGATGGGAGTGGGTGGGGAGTATATGGGATAGCAGAGAAATTTGGGGATTTAGGAGTGTGTTTGTAGTGTTAATTCTCTTGTCCACATGCTGGGATCTTGAGGAACCTTACCCCTCTGTAGGTGTATGAGTCCCTCTCCCTGCTCCACTGTGTGTTCTGGGGGATTCTGCTCCCCATGGAGTGTCTAAGTCCCTCTCCCTATCCCCTCCATATGAGCTGGGATCCGAGATGGGGAGACTGAAAGTAATGCAAATTTATGCATTGGAGGGTCAGAAAATGAACAGATATTTATCAGCCCCATTTGGGGGTTGGAGCAGGGGCCTGGCCAGATGTGAGGAAAAGAGGTCTGGTGTGGGGGACGAGCAGACTGTGTGGACGGGTGGCATGGCTGGGAAAGCCTGGCTGAAGGAGGGGTAGGAGTCCCTCCTGGAGGTTAGTGTTGCGAATGAGGGTCCCAGCTCAGGCTACATAATTAACATAGTGTGCAGCCCTCCAGTTAGCTGTGGCCGGGCTATGTGCATGCAGCCACAGAGGGCAGGAGGCAGCCAGGAGCAATGTCTTCCATGTTCATGGCTTTTACAGAGCCAGCAAATGGCTTAATAGGAGAGGAATGGGGCTGGGAAGGCTGGCGAGGTGGGGAGGGTGGCGCTACTGTAATGGGACAATGGAGAAGGAGAGATATACAGCAGCCTTCTCTCACTCACTAAAACTTACTGCAACTGCCATATAATAAAACTGTCCAAGATTTTGGGACACATACCATGGAGGAGATTTCTCTCACCGGCAAACATTTCAAAGGACAACCACTATCCTATTCCACTTTAACAAAATGTACAGGGAGGAGCAAGACAAAATTATATGAGCAACCATGTGGCCTAGTGAAAAGACCACTGGGCTGGGACTATTGCTAGCTGGGCCGCTGTCCTGCTGGATGGCCATGGGGAAGTCACTTCACCTCTCCATGCTTCAGTTTCCCATTTGAACAATGGGGGTAATGATGTCAAGTTATGTGAGATGAAAAACACCGCATGAAACCAGCTCTCGTGATTATTACTTAGCCACAGCAGCACAGCTGCCAACCTGGGTGAGGACTGCAACTGGCTAAATGTCTACCAACAAATATTGCTCTGCTTAAAAAATTAGGAAGCTAAATGGTAAAAGGTTTGTTACAACAGATTTAAAGTTGCCCGGTGATAGCCTGTGCCTTTTTAGAATGTCAAGATCATAAAACTTAATCTTATGAAAACCAGGAAATAGAGAGTGAAAGGTAAACACCCCACACAAACCTTAACTCTGCCCTCTTTGAATGCTGCCCCAATGTGCCCAGAACATAAACAATCCCACTCTGCCTTTTCACTAGAATGGTCAGGTGCCACTTCCATTTCCCCAATGCTCAGCATGAGCCTTCTTCCCCAATACAATACCACACTTGGAAAATGAAATAATCACTTCACACCTGTTTACAACTCCTTCATACAGGACACCTATGCTCTCCTCTATCTATCATTAAATCCACAGACTGCACTCATATCCCCCCTCACTATTCACAGTACCCCTGGGGCAAGAAAATCCCAATGCACTGCTACTTGCCCATGGAACACACACTTCTGTAGTGAAATTCTGCACACTGGAAATTCAAGGCCCATAAAAATCTCTTCCCTTTGATTATACACATGGGAGGAAGTGGAATCAGACCAGATCTCCTTACATGACAGTCTCAGCTCTATGGCTATGTCTACACTGGCAAGTTAGTTCGAATTAAGAGCTTCCTTAATTTGAACTAATAAGTTCAAATAGGGTATTCGAACTAAGGGGTTAATTCGAACTAACTAGTTCGAATTAACCAATGTGGCCATGTTAATTTGAACTAATTTCTTAGTTCGAATTAACCGGCCATTGAAATGAATGGGGATCGCTAATTCGAACTAAGCAAGTACTTGCTTAGTTCGAACTAACGTTCCAGTGTGGCCATGCTAGTTGGAATTAAGCTAATTCGAACTAACTAAAATTAGTTCAAATTAGTTAGTTCGAACTAACTAATTCGAACTAATTTTAGCAAGTGTAGACATAGCCTATGACACTTCTTAAGCTAATCACCAGATTTCCTCATATTACAACCACGACTCTTCCAAACTGCTCAAGTTTATTTCTCCACCATTCAATACCATTACACCTGACATAGTGAAAGATAATTGCTAGGAGCTAATGCCAGCTCCAGTGGGGGCAGAATAAAGGTTATGAAGGTAATTGTCTTAAGTCTATGTTTCCTGATTTTTAGAAGTTTGAAGTTTGCAGACTCAATGTCCTGGAAAAACGTGAGCTATCATCAGGCAAGCTTGACTCTGATAACAAAGTGTTTTGCCATTAAGTATTATTTGCTTTTTCTTGAAGTTGAGAAAAAATGATGTGCTCAGAAATGAAGAAAGACTCCTGATCATCTACATTTTTTTCCTGCGTTCCTTTCCTACTCACTCAAGTGTGGCCTGGTCTTTGCTATATTCAAATTCTATAATCCAGGTTTTCACCTTACCTCTGGAAGGGAATCTCTAATGTGGAAGATTACTTGTGGGTCACATAAATCAACAGAGCTCTCTAGTTTTGTGTAAAGAAACAAAAAGTTTGTTTTTGTTTTTTAAATTTCAACATCCTTGCTGTGAAGCTTTCACTTTTTGTGTGCACTTGGTTTTGGTTGTGTTAGGAGGCAGGTTAACACACAAAAATATTTCCATTCAGTTGCGCAGTACCTGTAATCCCTATATGCAACCTTTATTGGAGTCTCTATCTACTCTTTTGTAGCTACTGCTTTGTTATCAGCTTTAGCAGAGACATAATGGGATTACAATATAGTTAAAATTAGGAAAAGAGCAAATATGTCAGGAACTTTCTAATTTGACAATACCAGATTTTATGGCACCTGTCTGCCATGGTTATTTCCTCCTCTAGTATAGACTAAAGCATATCTAATATCACTGCATGCTAGCTATTGCCAAATGACGATTTTGTCTGGTTTACCATTGTGCCTCTTCGCTTTCAGTCATTATAGAGCTCATGGCTATGTCTACACTAGAAAAAGTTAGTTCGACTTAACAAAGTGGCTTCCATGTACATGGACTTAATCCACTCTGTTAAGTCAACCTAACTGTCCTTAGGTTGACTTAATAAAGTGGACTTAAGCATCCACACTGTGCTTAGATTGACTTAAAGGAGGGTTAGGTCGACCTAAGGAGGGTTAGGTCGACCTAACCAGCAGGTCTTACTAAGTCGACCTAAGCTTTCATTAGGTTGACTTAAGGATTTTCTTAAGTCGACTTAATGAAACTTGGTGTGGACAGGGACTAAGTTAGGTTGACTTAAGCCTCCTTAAGTCAACCTAACTTGCAAGTGTAGACATAGTCCATGAGTCTCCATTCTGTTTATGTAGCAGCCTTTTTCTACTGAAGGAAAGTAGTTAAAAAATAAGTTTCAATTGACTTGTGTGTCTTCCCTTGATCTTGATCATCAATATATTGATGATTGTTAACAACCATTCATATTATGGCAGAGCCTAAAGGTCATAGACCAGATTGAAATAAACAGCAATGTATTTGTCTACACAATAACCAGAAGTTTTTGCTAGCTTATTTTTGTTTCCACTTTCAATAAAGCTATATCCTTTATAACAAAGAAAATGGCTACGTGGTCATTATAATCATAATGCTACAGTAGAGACGTAAATGACAATATTTTTATTCTTCTTCATCTAAGTTATGTACCAATGAACTATGATAGCTCTAGGTCCCCTGCCAGATACATAGCATAATTATTTGAACTGTAATAACATGCAGTGTCAATTTTATGTTTTAATGGTACCTCAAAATTCAATAATGAAATGAGAATTATTTTTCTGCTGGAATTGTTTCCAATGAATTTATGAAATTGTTTCCTGGAAGTACTCTAATCATGAATCTAATCAAGCGACTAGAGGAAAAAGAATGTTACCGAGGTGCCATATACAGAAGGGCAAGAATTTTGTGTATATAAAAATGTAATGGTCAGGTCACACACGATCAGACTGTCTAACAACCTGACAGTAGTTAATTTCATACTTTAAAAATTCACATGAATAAGTAGTGATTCATGTAAAGATTTTCTAAAGGGAGGCCAGGGAAGCAAATGCTGACAGATTTTGTTTAAATGCTTGAGAACAATAGCCAGAGAATACTGCTTGCATGTCCATCATAAACAGGTCTAATGAAATACAGGCTGGAAGAAGAATGTTTAGTTATACAGAAATGCATGGGTAACTGTGGGAACGGGGATGACACTGACTAACACAGATGCTGCAGACAATTTATAGTTTTATATCTGGCATATTTGAAATTAAGTAAACAAAATATGGTACTGAATAAAAGTGACAACTGCCGCATTTCATCTTTATTTGAAATCTATTTCTTGCTTTAATCTTTATTTGAAAACTTCTGTAGAAAAGACATCACATTGAATTTCATGCTCCTAACACAAGACTAAAAAGACAGTTAACTTGAAAGTCACAGGGCCGTCTGATATGTTTGTATCTACTATTGTTACAAGTAACATCTAACATTGTCATTAGAGAAAGAAACTGGAAAAACAAATATTCTTTTTGGTTTTTCGAGTTTCTTGACTCCATTTGACAGCACTTCGTGTAAAGTCAGTTTTCTTGATTCTCAGCTGGATTTCCTGTCTCATGAACTAGAGTGATGGCATCACGCTCATGCACTGGCCTTGAGGGAGCTGACCTGCATTCTCCCCCCAGGCTCTACAAGTGGCTTCTTACCAGAAACACCAATAAACTGAAACAGAAGAAGCAACAAACTACCATATAAACAGAAAGGAAGCAGAGAGAAGAGGAACAAGAAGAGAGTACAGGATGGACCAGAGGCTCATTAGTGGTGATACAACTGGGCATATCAACTTCCCACTGTTGGAAAGACTCCTATAATCATCAGTAGAGGAACAGGTAAGCACCTAACACAGTATTTTTTTTTTTAAATATCTACATGCTATTTCAAGGTTGTTCCATATATGGTCTAATGGACAGGGCACTGAAGTAGGGTCTATTCCTTGCCACTGCCACTGGCCTGTTGAACGACAATGGGAAAATCCTTTCGCTTTCTATGTTCATTTCCCATCCCACCCATTGGTTGTCTTGCCTCTAGACTTCAAGCTGAGGATGGGACTGCCTCTTTGTTTTTCTGTGCCTAGCAAAATGGTGCTCTGATCTCTAGATGGCACCATAATACAAAAAATAGCAGAACGTATATTTTAAATCAGTCAATTAAAAATATTCAAGTTGACAAATTCAAGCATCCCTTTAAGCACTTCTTAAATACTGGGAGCTGGCCCAGTGTGTCTCGAGTAAGTGTCCTGTTAGCTAATATTGTCCCAGTTAACCAGTCATTACAATTCACTATCATGAGCTAAAATGATTTCCATATATTTTTAAAGCATCTCACCTAAAAAGCACATTTCAATTAAGAGGAGCAGTGCATAAAAAAAATTACAAATAAAAAGGCTAGTGTTCTTTCATATGGACAGATCTTTTCAAATTATGTTAGGGTTTTTCTGGTAGTAATTCTATATTATCAATTCCATCCACCTTATTTGTGAAAGTTTAAAAAATGAAATTCTATTGAATGGATTTTCTGCTCTAATAGCTGGCTCTGCAGCTGTTGCAGATAGTAGGGGCAGATGCAGCACACACTGTTCAGGTGAGAACGCCTCTTTGCAAGGTTCCTGAATCAGGAAAAATCCAAAATACTTTCAAGTAGTGTGGACCAGAACAACCCCCCTGCAACTTTTGTATGATTGCAGCATTCTTGTTCTTTCCCAAGTGCTGACCAGTACATAAAAATGTCATGGCTATGACCCTGTTTTCATTCTTCTGTCTTGGTATCCTCCTGCTCAGGGAGTGAAGGGCTGTGGATTAAGGCTGTTTACTGCATAAGGGCAGGGAAACCACCTTGTGTCATCTTCTATCCCTCATAGATCCATGCACAATCTAACCCTCAAAATAATACTGTCTGCACAAGCTAGAAAACTGCACAAGCTAATTGGATAGGGGACAAAACTGCCAGAGAAAGGAACCACCTGAGCAAAATCCAACCAAAACACAGAACCAATTTGAAAGGTTTGGCTAACAATAACCAGAATATATCCCCTTTCTTTCCCCCCAGCAAAAAAACGTGAACCATTACCAATCATTACAAGCCTTGTTTAGCCTAACCAAAAAGAAGGCTGAGAGGAGATAAGATTGCTCTCTGTAAATACATCAGACAGATAAATATCAGGGAGGGAGAGGAGTTATTTAAGTTAAGTGCCAGTGTGGATACAAGAACAAATGGCTATAAAGTTGAGGCTCAAAATGGATTTCTAACCAACAGAGAAATGAAGTTCTGAAACAGCTTTCCAAAGGGAGTAGTGGAGCGCAAAACACCCAACTAGTGTCAAGACTGAGCTCATAAATGTATGCAGAGGATGGCATGATAAGACTGCCTCCGATACCAGGAGGCCCATTGACAACAGCCAGTAGCAAAAATGTCCAGCTGTTGGTGACAGGACACTAGATGGGGAGTGTTCTGAGTTACTACAGAGAATTCTTTCCCTGGTAGCTGCCTGACGGGTCTTGTCCACATGCTCCGGGTCTAACTGATCACCTTATTTGGGGTCAGAAAAGAATTTTCCCTCAGGTCAAATTGGCAAAGACCCTGGAGGTATTCATCTTCCCCTGTAGCATGGAGCATGGGTCACTTGCAAGATTAAACTAGTGTAAAAAGTGAATTCTCTGTAATTTGAAACCTTTACACCATGAATTGAGGACCTCAATAACAAAGCCTGAGGTTAGGGGTAGAGCGCAGCAATTCTGTGGATATCTGCTTTATAACCGCAGACCATTTCTTGCAGATTGCGTTCAGATGGTCAGGCTGCTGGCTGGACTCAACAGTTCATCAGCTGTTAGTTGGGAGGGTGGGACTGATCAGCTGTTAGGCGAGAGGCGCGGTTGGGTGGGCTCATCATTAGCAGTTGGGCGGGAGCGTGGGGTTGATCAGCTGTTATGTGGTGGCAGAGCTCAACAGCTAATTAACTGTTGGGTGGGCAGGGTTCATCAGCTGTTTGGGGTGACAGGGGCTCAACGGCTTATGGGAGGCTGCTGGCTACAAAACAGCTGTTGTCTGGATGCGGATAAATCTAAAAGAAGGAGGGCAGATTGTGGTCAGGTATAAGTTTATTCCTGAGGATGCACATATTTGTTTCTGTGTAGGGCTCTAAGTAGCAGTCTATTTCAAGAGTGGGAGAAATTCTGAGGCCTGCATTGTGCAGGTCAGATGATCGTGACAGTCTCTTCTGACCAAAAAATCTATGAATCTTTTCTGGGTCACCTCCTGTTTTAAGGTTTCTTGGGCTTCTTTGCAATGTTAGGTGAACAGTACATCATAGATAGCCTTTCAGATATGAAAGTCATGGAGTTAATGCAACCCAACAATAGTAATTGATGCAACAGTGACTTCTGAGCTTTCTGAGGTTCACAATGTCCATGTTACAAACCCATAAGGAGATGAGAATGTTGAAGGCTTCGAATATGGAGAGGCAAAGCAAGGGCTGAAGGAGGCATGAGTTAGAGTCTCAATCCAGAAAAACAGGTGATCATGACTGTACTCACAGGGACAGGAGAAGAGGCAGAACGTGAACAGGCATAAATCTCAAGTGATTCAGATAAGTCTCTAAGGTTATGTCTACACTTGTTAATTTAAGTCGACATAGCATGTCCACACTTAAATTTTAAGTCGATTTAGGGGGGACCCTACAAAGTTGACCTAGAGTGTCCACACTGGACGCCTAGGTCGACTTCTAGGGGCTAGGTGGACCTGGGACTGGTCCATGGCAGGGGGGGCACCCCTTGCCAAGTGCCAGGGGACTCAGCCTTTGCCCCATTGTACCTGGGTACAATGGGGCAAAAGGGGACAGGGACCCTGGCAGGGCATAGGGGCAGGGTGGGCAGGGCTCTGCCCTGCCCTGTGGGGGGGCATGCCAGGCTCTCCCTGTGACAGCCACCCTGGCAAGGAGGGCAGTGGGGAAGCCCTGGAAGCCCCTAAGTCGACTTAGAGGTACTCCATGTCTATACTGGCTTAAGTCGATTTTAGAAAGTCGACTTAAGCAGAAAGTCGACTTAAAAGCAGGTTTAACAAAGTTGACTTAATTTTTTTCTGAAGTCGACTTAAGCAGCTGCTTAAGTAGACTTAAGGAAAGTGTAGTGTAGATGCAGAGTAAATTAAGTCGTCTTAAGCAAGGTCGACTTAATTTACAAGTGTAGATGCACCCTAAGCTTTTGGAGCTTCCCCAAACCAAACCCAATTTCCAGACCTTTTGAGGTTTGCTCATCACTAATCCTAGAGTCATACCTTGTGGGTATTTGTAACACAACAAACCTAACACATAACTAGCACTGTTTGCTCAGCGGAGAAGCCCAGAAAAGCCCTTGGCAGCAAGAGGCATTGTTTGTCAGCATTCAATTGCCAGTGTTGTAATCCGGCAAAGTTTAAAAATATATTTTTGGAAGTCTATTACATTGTCATTTATCATTCCTGTATTTCCTCTCCTTTTCCTTATAATAACTGTTACATTTGGACAAAAATAGCATCGTTCTTCTGATGAGTTCCAGTTAGGGCTGCGCAAAACATCTGCACCAAGTCTCAGCATTTGCCTGTGTTTGAGGCTCAATATGTTCTGTGAAAATGGGTGGAGGTTGTTTACATACACACTTATATAATTCTTTAGTCTCACTTCACCCATCTAGTGTCCTCCCATTCCTACTTCTCTGACAGGCTGCAGGACCTGCCTTTACAGGCATAGGCAATGTGTCACTATCGTGTTTCAAGTGTAGATAAACCCTTACACTTCCTTTGAGTTACTTATCCCCACTCTAATTTAACATATATCTCCTTACGGTTCCTTAGTATTTAAGTTATTATAATTTAGCCTCCTTCCGAGTTTGATGGCGCAGGTGTGAATACAAACTCTAAGGAACTGACAGAGTATGAGGGAGTCTAAGGGTATTTCTACACTGGAGCTGGAGGTATAATTTCCACCTTCTGTAGCTTTGATTGAACTAGCATGCTAACAATAGAAGTGTAGCCATGGAGGCATAAGTGGTGGGATGAACTAACCACCATGGGGTATATACTTAAGGTTTCAGGAGGGGCTGTACTCAGGACAGTTAGTCTGTCTCATTGCCCATGAAAACATGGCTACACTGCTATTTTTAGTATGCCAGCTGAATCAGAGCTAGTGCAGGTATGTGTACCCAAGCTGGAAATTATACCTCCGGCTCCAGGACAGACACACATACACTAAGTCAATGCAACAGATTCTAAATTACACATATCCTCTGAATTTGGCTCTGCAACTCTGTACCACTCTGTTCCTGCCTACATGTCAGATTTCCTTTGTTCCTACTCCTTGCTTTTATACTTGAGTGTCTTCTCCCTTATCCTGATATTCCCCATGTCTTCTCCAATTAACATCTCTGCTGCTTCGTTCATTCTGCCCCATTCTCCACCATCTGGATCAGCCTCCCTTATCCTGTGCACCAAGCAATAGTGGTCTCCTCCTTCAGATATATTTCCAATTCCTGTCTTCAGCTCAGCCTTCTTCTGCCAACCAACAGTTCATATAGTCTCAAAATGCATATTTAAAATTATAATTAAAAATTGATCTATACACACTGTATATACTTTGGAACAAAACAAAATAAAAACAAATGCTACTTTCCTCTCCACCCACACTGTTTACTGTTATTACTAGTTGGGTTTGTCACCTCCTGATAGCAGGGATCTTGTCTTCTCTTTTGTCTGTAAAGCATCACGCACACCCATGGCACTATCTGTTGTAAATAACGAACCTAAACTTGCTGGCTCACTTCCCATACTTGTGGGGTTCATTCTAGCTCAGTGGTTTTCAATCTTTTTTCATTTGCAGACCCCTATAAAATTTCAGCTGGCTGTGCTCACTCCTTTGGAAATCTTAGACATAGTCTTCAGACACCCAGGATGCACAGACCACAAGTTGAAAATCATTGTTTTAGCTATCTCACAGATAATAGAATGTCAAGCAGAAGGAGCAGGTTTATTAAAAAAATGTTTAGTGACACATAGACGCACACACAGAATTTCATTCATTGGTTTTAGAGCCATTGCTGTGACTTTAGATTGGTGTCACACAGCAGAAGTTGCCCTATATTTAGATAGTTCCTGAAATCTGACTGACTCTATATAGCTTTTTAAAGGTGCTGTGGAAGATCAAAGCATAAGGAAACGTGGACATTGCTCATATTGGGTGTTGCACCATGCAATGTCATTTACACTCAAGCACACACCTGTAACTGATGAGCTAGTCCATATTTCTATGATAAGATTTTAAAAACTAACTACAGCTAGGCTCCTGCATCCATGTTAAGATTCAAAAAAATCAATGGCCCGATTTTCCTTTTTGAAAATCTTAGCCCTTATTTCTATTAATACTAAGCACCCACATTTACAAAGGAAATGATATGGCTCAGTTCTAATCACATATTAAGGGAAATTATGGAGTAGGATGGATGCCTTCTATTTGCTTCTACTGGTTTATTAAAAATATCTGCCACAACAAGATATAACTTACTTCTTATACAAATGGTTGTTGAATCAATTGCTAAACTGCACAGACCATAATGTCCCAGGAGTGCATATCTATAAAAGCAACATATATCGATTGGAAGAGAGATGTCCACTGAAAACTTTAGACCTGTCCCTGCTACTAGTAACTTTAAAACAGATCGATCTAATAGACAGTATAATTGCAGTCACCCATCAAATTAAACAAGCCAATGAAATGGAAAGAGCTGCCAAGAGATCCATAAACCTGTGACTGTTTCTGTCCTCACAGAAGTTCGATGTGGTCAGCTCTGCTTGACGCTATTATGGAACATGGAATGGGCCATCAGAATAGCTCTTCTGCAACTGGCATGGAAAGTTCTGTGCTCTCAGCCTCTTCCACATGCAGAAATCCTGTCTATCTCATGACATCAAACTCTATGTAGCTGCCATGGTGCTATTAACTTGTGGGTGGCAGATTCCTCAGCACTTCCACTGAGCTTCATGAAACCTCAAAGGCTATGTCTACACTTAACTAAAGTTTGTTCGAATTAGTTAATTTGAACTAACTAATTCAAATTAACTTAATTCAAACTAGCAAAATTTAGTTCGAACTAAGCAAGTGCCATTCATGGCACTTGCTTAGTTTGGATTAGCGAATTGCATTGAGTTCAATGGGCCGGTTAGTTCGAACTAAGCAATTAGCTCGAATTAACCCTTAGTTCGAATAGCATATTCAAATTTATTAGTTTGAATTAAGGAAGCCCTTAATTCGAACTAATGAAAGCCTAGTGTAGCCATGGCTTAAGTTAGTTCGAATTAAGCTTCCTTAATTCGAACTAAGTTGCCAGTGTAGACATAGCCAAAGATAGTTCACCTTAGTAATGCCCCATAATTCTGGGTCCCTCACAATGCTTTGCTGTTGTAGCTTCCAACCTGGGCCACTTACATACAGCTTTATAGCATGCAAGTCACACCATGCATGTCTGCATATAACTATGTTCTGCATTGTCCAGTCCTCTTTTTATTAGAGGTCCATTGCCTGTGTAAGGGGTCAATATTCAACAGTTTGCTACAATTTAAACACAACACTGGATTACTTATGTTTACAAAATAAAACAATTCTATTTAATTAAAAAGACATAGCTTTTAAGTGAGTACAAGTATAATCCTTACCACATGATCCCAGCAATAGGACTGACCAAATTCTAAGGTCAAGATCTCTACCCCCAGAGTCAAAAGGCTGATTCTGTTGCCTTCTTAGATGAAAGAGAGAGAGATAGGGAGAGAGATCCCTTGGGGTTTTCTGTCCCTTTCTTTTATAGTACAATTAACCTTTGAGGTGGATTCTTCTGAGGCTTACCTCTCAAAGCAAAGTTTATTCAAACAATAAGATGGTTACATGGAGTCTGGTGGTAAAAGATGCTTCATGTTCTTACTTCTCACCCATGCTTGCTGAAATGCAAGTTTCCTTTGTGCCCTGCCAACACCTCTGCCTGCTCTCTCTAGGACCCAGTTTACTATTATATGTAAATGAAGTAAATACACATTTCTTGGTTCAGGATACTTTTGCCTGGGGCAGGTCTGTGTGGTTTCGAACATATGCTAAGAATATCACACAGTAAGATTGCATAACTACATATAATATTGCTACATACATTTTAACATGACATTATTGAGCAGCAAATTATTAGTTTTCAAATGGTACCTCACAAGGCATTTTTTGTACAAAGATTATTACAGGATGTATAGCTGAAGCATAGCCATGGGTGGACCTGGGTGGGCCAGGGCCCACCCACTTGGAGATGAGGCCTGCCCACTGAGGCACTTCATTGCTCCACCTCTCCCCCTCCCTCCTCCTCACAGAGCTGCACTTGCTACCTAGCAACTGGAGCATATCAGGCAGCTTCCAGTAAAATGACTGGAAGCTGCCCATGGTTGGGCCCACCCTTCATGCTCGGGGGCCCAATCAAAAAATGGGGGCTGTCTATGCTCCTGATTTGTAGGGTGTGTTTACAGAAGTGCTCATCAAAAGAGACTCACAAATCTTCAGTGTACACCTTACCTATACTGACAGGAAGGGTTCTCCTGTCAACACAAGTAATCCACCTCCCTGAGAGATGGTAACTAAGTTAATGAAAGAATTCTTCCATCAACCTATACTGTCTACATGGGAGCTAGGTTGGCTTCACTATGATATTCAAGAATGTGTATTTTTCACACTTATGAACAATGTATTTGGGTCAACCTAACTTTTTTGAGGTAGACCAGGCATTATAGTAAAATTCTACAGGCTTAATTGTACTCTTAATTACAATTGTGCAACCCCACCGTCCATCAACTATATCTGTGCTACCCTGCTGCAGCCAATAAGGTTACAAAGATTTATACCATAACTGAAGATAAAATTTAGCCCTGCAACCAGAATTTTTTTATGAGTAAGGCAGGACAGTTTCTACTTCACTCTTCGAGTTTGCTTGCTCTTTGGGGGCTAACAGAATTTTAAAAAAAAGCAAAATCTGTTCGCACCCATACAGGTATGTAGATATGTAGAGGTGTTTTTAAATATACACTTAATTCAGATCTGTTAAATAAGCAAGTGCCATTTTTACATAGTCAATTTTTTAAAGTAGAACTTGATTTTAATTTTATTCTGACCCAATGCATGAGCCTAATTAAAAAGCTGGCTTTTCAAAAAAAATTTTTGCTTAACCAGCATGCATCCGGTAATTACACTCAGGCAGATGTGGATTAGTTGAGGAAACTATTTACATTTCTTTTGTGTTTTGCACATAGTGGTAAGAGCTATTTAAATAGAGGCATTTAATTTTTTTTTTTTAAAGAAAAAATAAAATATATTCAAGAAATTCCAAAGACCCTGATTATTTGCTGATCTGGTAAACATGAAACACTGCAGATTAAAGCAATAAAAAAAAAAAGAACATATATTGCAAAGTTCCAGTGAGGAGGCAGACAGTCTGCTTAGTTAGATAGGTTTTTCACTTCTTCAAGAATCTGATAAAATGGATGGTAATGCTGCCGCTTTACAAAAAATGTAATGAATTTTAAACAAAAAGTGATGAATAATTTGCAGGAGAAACCTGATAAAATGGGAAACAGGTCCTATTTATAAGGAAGCTTTTTATTTAGTGGTTAAAGAAGCCTATTTTGTCTAGGGTTGGCTTACAGGAAGTACTTTATCATCATAAAAACCCGGCACAAGTGAACTGCATGACAGGACATCAGTGGATTTGAAGAGCAAGGCAAAAATGTATACCACATTTATACAGCCATTCAAGATCACTTTGAAATGTGTTACTGCATGTGGAAGAGATTGCAAAAATAAAATTGCTTTTGCTGTTCAAAAAAGTCAAAACTTGTAACACGTTTGTTTCTGAACATAAATACTTTATTTCTGATCATGCAGCATCACATTTATCAAGGTAATGGGTCTCAGGAGGAGAAAAGTAGCCCAGACTGCCTCCCAGCAGCCTAAAGGCTTAACTGTATGACAGAGCATGAGGTAACTACAAAGCAGCCATTGTAACTGCCCGTGAAGTCTGGCAAGGAGCCAGATGTCACTAGTGGAAAAATATCTTCAACAGTCTTGCTAACTGCGCTTCATTGGAACTGCTAATTCTCAGTAGAAATGGTTAGGAAGGAAGAGGAACAAAAAAGATGTGAGAAAGTATATTATTCCTTTAAAAAGGGGCTCTGGTATCAAAGCAGATGCCTTTCGGTATATGAGGAATATATATTTAGCCTGTAAAGACTTACCATTTATAGCAAGTATACTTTTTTTTCTGGTGGCTTGAGATGATTAAGAGACTGATTCTGTCCATGTTAGTTATTCTGAATAATTGTTTTACTCCATGAAGAATACCTCCTCAGTATCCAATGATTACTCATAAAATAAATTACTATTCAGGATAAATAATAGCGGCTGAATCTAGTGCTAAATTATTTTTGAGCAAACTAAATGACATTTTAAAAAGCTGTAAATTTCATTGTTATGAATAAGGTAGATTACTAATATGAAAAAAACTGTTTCAATCTATAGTTCAAAAGTTCCTCCCAATTCTAGTAGTATCACCTATTTTAAATACAAGAACTCTCCCTGGAAAAAATATTGCTGAAACAACAATGAAGTTTTAAACTGTACATCTGACAATTTCTTAAAGTCAGCATTTTCAAAATTGTTTGACGTTCTACCTATCTGTACATTTTCTTACACAATGACCATCAACATGGTATCAGAGCGCTCAAGCTAAGGCCTGGTAAAAAGCCCATTAAAAGCAATGGAAATTATCTCCACTGACTTCAGTGGGTTTTGGATCGGCCCAATAGTCTACTTACCCCAATAAAAGTGGCCTGGTAGCATTGAATCAGTAGTACTGAAAACTAACAACAGATCCCATGACCTTCAAAGTTTATCAGTTGAATTCAACGAGAGCAAACAGTGTTTGGAACCTCCAAAAATAAACCCACATATTTCACAGCCTGAACATGGCTTTGGAGCCCAACTCTAGGCAACTAAATTTGAAAATGTTGGCCTGATCATATACCTTAGTGTGCTCAGTATGTCATAATTCCATGTGTCCAAAATGTGCCCCATGTGGGATGTCTACAATTAGGATTGTCCCAGTCCCTAAGGTGTCGACTAGTACGTCTTTCGCACAAATAATGTTACAACTCCACTGCTCAGCTGGAGAGTCTGAATTTGGCCAGACATCTTATGTTCTTAATTCTGCCAGTTTTAATGAACTCAGTATGCTTGTCCATCTTTTCATCCCAGACTTTAACAAGTCCCTGCTGTCTTGCTGAGACAAGAATTGTCTGAGAGATTGTCTCTCATACATTGCTGGCAAAGTATTATGCCACTGTTGAGATACTGTGTTGCACAAAATGGTGCACACACAGTTTTATAAGAAAACAGTAAAATGTATGCTGGTACGTATTTCATTTCAATATTCATGAAAATTCCACAAGAAGATTTACAGGTCTGAATGTAAGATAGTCATGCGAAATACTGACAAAAGGAAATTGTATTTCCAGGGACTCTGACATGCTGCTTTTGCCTTGCTTGTCTCAAAGTTTAATTTTTAGAATAATAAATTTTTTGAAAAAAAAACAGTGAAGAACTCTGAGTGAGATACATCATAGTTTTGTTCTTAAAGAAATACAACACTTATGCACCTGCTGAGGGCTAAGAAACTGGCTTTCTGAGCTACTAGAAGGTTTTAAAAATAGAACAGAGCTTGTTACAGACCTCAATCTGCAGATCTCATCCTCCCCAGATACTTTACAGCTGGCACATTATACATGTAGCCTTCTTTAAGGGTACAGCTACCCTACAAGGATCCTGTTCTAAAATAATTTGTTTTATCTGAAAGAACTCATCAAATATACACAGTGCTTTACAAACATTACCTCCCTTGAATGGCTTACTATACAAGCAGACAGAAGAAACAAAGACTAAACACAGAATAATAGTTCAGGAAAGGGAAGGAGTAAGGAGTTAAGAGGGAGGAGAAAATGTACAATGGGACACTCCTGGAAGAAGTGGGTTTTACAGGAGGAATTTGAAGAAGCAGAAAGAATACATTTGGCAAGCTTACTGTACATTTTACCCATTCGTTGACATCTTTTTATAGCCTAGGCGAATGTTTCATATAGGGTTTCATTTAGGAATTAGCAAGAATTGCACCTCTTCTATACAAAGGGAGAGCCATTATTTTTTATTTATTGCATTTTTAGTTATATATAAAGTGGGTCTGATTTTCCTCTTATTTACACTGGGGAGGGGGAGGATCAGAATTAACTCTACTAAAGTAAATGGATTTACATCAACATAAATCTAGTGTACCATAGCTGAGATTAGAATAAGGCCCAATGTCTTATTTCCACTATGCTATCTGACTTCGTTATTTTCTCAGTCTGAAATATATATTAAAAATACGGGGAGCTAATTTAACTCCTGTTTCTGATTTTCTGTCTAATTGTTGAGTACAAAGTCCTGAGGGAGACCAGACAATCAATAAAAATACAGTATGAGTGTGGAGTTTATAAGTATTTAGTGATCAAATGAAAAACAGCATAAAAACAGGTATAGTTGAGCAAATGTTTTTCAATAGTGTCCAGCTAATGCCTTCAAAAACTGTAACACTTTTTAGTTAAAAAAAAAAAATCCACAAAACTATCCCCTTTCTCCCTGTGATTTAATCTTTCATTACCCAAACTGGGTATGCAGCAATTCTTGAAAAAAGGGCCGTATTTGTAATGTACCCACCCTATGCACTCAGATGTCCTATATATAATTTTATGTACATTTAGCAGAGGTATGATGTGGAGCTGCCAAGCGGTGCCATGAGCCCATAGGCAAAATGAAACCATGGTACCTAATTTTTTTGTAAACTCCAGAAACACTGCAAGAAGTCTATGACTGCAGTCTTTACTGTGCATGTTAATTTGAACATATTAACATGGTCTTTACTGGTCAAAGCTACTGAAGAATGTATTGAAGTATTTTTTCTTGATTTTGCATGGGGAAGTACTTTTCCCCCCCAGAAATGATGAAGCATTTAGTGCTCGGCAAAAATGGTGACTATCAACATTCCGCATATACTAAAATGAAATATTTTCACATTTCATATGCTTACTTGTCAAAGAATCTCATGAGTGATTATAAAACTTTTATGTTTTCAATTAACATTTGTTGACCAGGTCACTGTCACACTAAAGGTCGTGCACCAGCAGCGCTAGGCTAGATTGCAGGCCCACAGGCTATGTCTACACTTGAAAATTTAGGTCGACTTTAACTAAGTCGACTTAACTAACTTTAACTAAGTCGACTTTAACTTTAAGTAGACTTAGTTAAGTCGACTTAGTGAGTCTACACCTAAATTTTAAGTTGACTTTGGGAGGAACTTACAAAGTTGACCTAGAGCATCCACACTGGACGCCTAGGTCGACTTCCAGGCGCTAGGGGGACCTAGGGCAGGCCCACGGGGGCAGGGTGGGCACCCCTTGCTTAGTGCCAGGGGGCTCAGCCTTTGCCCACTGTACATAGGTACAATGGGGCAAAGTGGGTCAGGGACCCTGGCAGGGCATAGGGGCAGGGTGGGCAGGGCTCTGCCCTGCCCTGTGGGGGGGCATGCCAGGCTCCCCCTGTGGCTCCCCCCGGCAGGGAGGGCATTGGTGTAGTCCTGGGGTAGCCCTAAGTCGACTTGGGGGAACTTGTGCCCCTTCTTGTGCATTCTCCTGTATTATCAGAGGTGTTGAAGAAGCCCCAGACTTGTCCAATACTCAGAAGAAAGCAGGCATAAGGATGCTTCTGCATGCTCTGTGTGCCAGTATGGCTTTGGGGGTTCTTGTGTCAAAGGAACCATAGTAATTAGGTCACCTGATACAGCTGTTTTTGTCCTTGCTGTTCAATGTTTTCTAAAATGAGGCATCATTACCAGATCAATGGACAGGCTGCACTTCATATCTGGGCATATGATTTGTGAAGCACTCACTCCTCCCTTCTGCAACACACTTACTGTTGTACATGTATTAAGAGGATGTGACTCTGTATCTTCCCTATTTAGTACTGGAGGGAAAAATGTGTGTTAATATCATCAAAACAATGGGAGCTTACCACGTCAGAGACCTTGCTGAATTGGGAGAAAGTGAGGGACAAGCTACAATTTCAGCAGCAAGAAATTTGATAGCCATGCCGTGTGGCTAGAGTGAGAAAGAAAAAGAGACCCACAGTGCTCCTGAATTGTTTGCACTTCAATCTAGCCATCAAAAAGGACAAGCCACTGGCCAAACTCCCACCATATGAAGACAATTTTGAAAAGCACTATGACACATTGTTTCTGAAAACAACAGCCCATATTCACCAATATCATATCTTTATGGTATGTTCTGTACGTCTTGTTTGGTATTATTTTAAAAGTTGTGATCTGCTAAACATTAATATCCTGTTGGATAATACGTGCTACCATAGTATGGGAAGTTATAAAATATTGTTGTAAATGCTACTAGAACATGCTGTGAGGTGGGAACCACCTAAAATAGCTGTTCAGGTACAACAATGAAGGAGCCACACGTGCTAATCTCCCATCCAGGAAAGATTCCACTACCAGGGATTGTTTACAGTGAAAGCTTCACTGAGGCTATGTACACAC
>ML685809.1:14921535-14971026 GCA_007922175.1 Pelusios castaneus
GCCCTGTGGGGGGGCATGCCAGGCTCCCCCTGTGGCTCCCCCCGGCAGGGAGGGCATTGGTGTAGTCCTGGGGTAGCCCTAAGTCGACTTGGGGGAACTTGTGCCCCTTCTTGTGCATTCTCCTGTATTATCAGAGGTGTTGAAGAAGCCCCAGACTTGTCCAATACTCAGAAGAAAGCAGGCATAAGGATGCTTCTGCATGCTCTGTGTGCCAGTATGGCTTTGGGGGTTCTTGTGTCAAAGGAACCATAGTAATTAGGTCACCTGATACAGCTGTTTTTGTCCTTGCTGTTCAATGTTTTCTAAAATGAGGCATCATTACCAGATCAATGGACAGGCTGCACTTCATATCTGGGCATATGATTTGTGAAGCACTCACTCCTCCCTTCTGCAACACACTTACTGTTGTACATGTATTAAGAGGATGTGACTCTGTATCTTCCCTATTTAGTACTGGAGGGAAAAATGTGTGTTAATATCATCAAAACAATGGGAGCTTACCACGTCAGAGACCTTGCTGAATTGGGAGAAAGTGAGGGACAAGCTACAATTTCAGCAGCAAGAAATTTGATAGCCATGCCGTGTGGCTAGAGTGAGAAAGAAAGAGAGACCCACAGTGCTCCTGAATTGTTTGCACTTCAATCTAGCCATCAAAAAGGACAAGCCACTGGCCAAACTCCCACCATATGAAGACAATTTTGAAAAGCACTATGACACATTGTTTCTGAAAACAACAGCCCATATTCACCAATATCATATCTTTATGGTATGTTCTGTACGTCTTGTTTGGTATTATTTTAAAAGTTGTGATCTGCTAAACATTAATATCCTGTTGGATAATACATGCTACCATAGTATGGGAAGTTATAAAATATTGTTGTAAATGCTACTAGAACATGCTGTGAGGTGGGAACCACCTAAAATAGCTGTTCAGGTACAACAATGAAGGAGCCACACGTGCTAATCTCCCATCCAGGAAAGATTCCACTACCAGGGATTGTTTACAGTGAAAGCTTCACTGAGGCTATGTACACACGAACACTTTATTGTGCAATAAGGCTCCTTATTGTGCAATAAAGCTGACTGTGTACACACGATCATTTTTCTTGTTGCGCGTCAACACCCTCTTGGCAACAGTAAAACCACTCAAACGAGAGTGGTAAGCATTACTGTGGAACAGCTGTTCTGCAGTAATGCTCGTGTGTACGCTTTTTGCGTGGTAGACAGCCTCCGGAAATGTCCCAGACTGCCAATCGAGGGCACTCTGGGACATTGGAGCTGTCAAATATGTCAATTTCACTGCTCTGGCTGAGCAGTGAAATTAACATATATGTCAATTTCACTGCTCTAGCAGAGCAGTGAAATTGACTGTTATGGGAGCTGCCAGGTTCGGCGGCTCCCCTGGACTGAGCTAGGGGGCTGGCTGCCATCCAAAGCCCTGGGGTTGAGCTAGGGGGCTGGCTCGAACGTGCCTCGGGGGTTTGGGTGACAGCGGGGGCTGGCAACGCAGCCCCCAACGCCACCCGAAGCCCTGCAGCTGGACTAGGGGACTGGCCCAAACCAGCGAGGGAAGCCGGTTTGGGCCAGCCCCCTAGCTCAGCCCCGGGGCTTCGGGTGACAGTGTAGGCTGGCAAGGCAGCCCCTGCCACCACCGGAAGCCTTGCAGCTGGACTAGGGGGCTGGCTGTGGGCAGTGCATGGTGGGACAGGTGCCCACCATGCACTGCTCTTCTATCGCAAAGGAGCATTCACACAGGTGAATGCTCCTTTGCGATAGAAGAAGCACGTATGTACACACAAAAGCGCTATATCTATAGCACTTTCCTTGTCCCGCAATAGCTTATTGCGGGACAAGTTTATCGTGTGTACATAGCCACAGACACATATGTAATGAATTGTATTGTCGACAAGCATCGTTCACCATTTTAATCTAAACAGCTGCTGTGACAGTCTGACCTGATCCTAGGACTTACGCTTCCCTGCATTTATTTTCCTCCCATTCATCTGTACTTTGCCATCTTTAAGCCTCTGACAAAGTGGGATTTTCTCCCATGAAAGCTCATGTGATAAATAAATTTGTTAGGCTTTAAAAGTGCCACTAGACTCCTGGTTTGTTTTGCTGAACTAGACTAACATGGCTACCCCTTTGGAGTATGTGATGGGGTTGCTTGACGAATCAGAAGTAGCCACCCACATGAATGGGTTATTCTAGCAAGCTGGGTGTGGCTATAAAAGGTTGGCTTCTCTCTCCCCGCAACTCAACACCTGAAGGAGCCTCTGGAAGACAACTTTGGACTGGGGGAGAGGAGTTCTAGCCAGGGGAAAGCAGTCTCTGCCTGTGTTATTTGAAAACCTGCAGCCTGTCTGTACCACCTCTCAGGGTGAGATGGTGCTAATTAAAATCCTGTTAGTGTGTAGTAGAACGTAGACTACAATTTTATGACTATTTCTTTTGGTAACTACTTTTAATCTCTTTACAGTTGCCACTTTTAATCACTTAAAAACCTGTTTTCCTGTAGTTATTAATAAACTTGATTTATGTTCTATCTTAACCAGTGTGTTTTTGAATGAAATGTTTGGATAAACTCTGCTCAGTAACAAAAGCAGTTGGATGACTTTCCCATGTTATGTGGAAGCAGACAATCAGTTTATATGGGACAAAACTGTCTTCAGGGTAAGACAATATTATCTCACGGTGTGTTCCTGTGTGGTTAAGCCGGGAGAGCTGAGGCAAACTTGATTGGGCTTGTATCCATGTCTGCTCAGAAAAGGTGTTCTTGGTAACTCAACTGAGTGTGAGGCACTACTTGCTGTTGGGTTGGGTGATAACAGGGTCTGGAGGGGCTGTCTGTGTGTCATCAGCCAGAGTATGTGGAAAACTCAGCCCCAGCTAAACAGTTAATAAGCTAACCAGTGGTTCTATAGCTCCCAGGTTGTACCCCAGCCAGGGGTTCTGCATTCTGTCACAAGCCCATCAGAAGATAACTTTGGCAAACAAAGATTTGGATGCCTTTGCATATATTGGATCATCATTTGCAACATGGATGGAAAAACATGGTAGTGGGTTGCAGCACCCCCTCCTGCCACCACTGAAAGACTGGAATGCATTGCTCAAAGATGTAACTGTTGAGTCTCAGGCTTACGTGATTTTTTTCAACTGGGTCCTGAGGAAAAAAGTTTGAAAACCACTGCCTTAAAGTAGGTATAAGCTTACAAATGATGTACAAAATGCATGTGTATAGAGACGACGCCAATGATTTGGTCAACCTAACGTATCTGCCTCTTGCTACTGTCACCCCATCCCTTTGTATAGTGAGTAACTGAGCCCAAAATAAGGCTCTACAATTAAAACCAATCAAACTGGAGTGCAAGATCACACCTTTAAAGTTATATAGGCTGTCAGTTTTTTCGTTAATGATTCCAAGGGCTTCTCGGTTATGTCACTCAAACAATTTCATACTTTTATATCCAACATCATACAGTAAGCACCATATTTATCCCACACAGCAGTTAAATTTACCGAAGCCCTGAGATGTTTTCCACGGCAAGTATGTTGAATATTTTAAATACTGTGGTAAAAGTGAATAAGCCAGTGTATCATGAACTCTGTAATAATCACCTCTGGTTATCTATTAAATCTTACGGACCTTATGCAAACACATCACCAGTAACAGAGATATAATTTGAGTTGGTTTGAATTGATGGGTATTATAAAGACTGGTTAGCATTTCCCTCACAGGTGTCTCTAAGGTATTATATTTTTATCACTTCTCATGGGATAGTAAATCACCTGCTTAAGAAGATACCTGTCCTTACTTCACAAGGTCTTTTCCAACATTTCCATACATGAAGAGCTAATCAATTTTATATAACTGTGCACTTCTGTGCTTTATTTTAAAACTGATTAGGTTGCAAAGACAAATAGTGCAGTTCCATGCAGTTCATGCAGGTTTTATTATATTTACTCAGGTTAATAGGGCGTGATCTATTATCAGACTGACCTTGTTTCCCAGCAGGTTCCCTCTTAATAGCTCTAGAGCCCATTTTACTGCCAAGCATTCATTTTCAAGGGCAACATATTTTTGTTCTCCCTGAAATGATTTAATGTCTTCTCTGCTGAATAAGGTGTCCTTCCTCTTCAAACCCTTTCCTGAATACAATACTGACTCCAAACCCTTAAGTATAAGTCTGCATTATAATTTTTATTGGTTGAATATGAAAAAAACTCCAAGTCAAAAATCTGTAAAGCCACCATCATATCCCACTTCTAGCCCTTCCTCAAAACTCATTTTTGTCATCATACATATAGAAAACTGCAGCCTTCTAATGGTCAAGCAGATGGTGATTTGTGCTCCTAAATTACTGAGAACTACTCACATCTTATCATATTTGTTATCCTGTCTCCTTCTTAATCATCCAATCTACTTGTTTGTCTCATCCACTTCTTATAAGCTCTTTGGGGCAGAGACTTTTATTTATTTCAGTTCTGAAGAACAATGACAAAATGTGACCATTAATACTAAGTAAATGCTTGCACCATGCTCGGTACTATGGGACCCAGACTAGTTGTGGCCATTAGGTGCCAAATGTGTCCAATCATAATAATTCCTGCCTAAGTTAATTATTTTATCACTGGTCCAAGGCAATAAAGGTATTGCTTCCAATAACTGGAGCCTAACCCCCCATCAAAATAAACTGCATTATGGAGATGCAACTGCAACTCTGTACGTAAAGGATGAGGTCTTACACTTGGAGCAGAAACTCAAACTCTTTGGCTATGTCCACACTTACTAAAGTTAGTTCGAATTAGTTAATTCGAACTAACTAATTCGAACTAATTTTAGTTAGTTCGAATTAATTCGAACTAGCAAAATTTAGTTCGAACTAAGCAAGTGCCATTCATGGCACTTGCTTAGTTCGAATTAGCGAATTGCATTGAGTTCAATGGGCTGGTTAGTTCGAACTAAGCAATTAGTTTGAACTAACATGGCCACATTGGTTAATTCAAACTAACTAGTTCGAATTAACCCTTAGTTTGAATAGCATATTCGAATTTATTAGTTCGAATTAAGGAAGCCCTTAATTCGAACTAAAGAAAGCCTAGTGTGCCCATGGCTTTAGTTAGTTCAAATTAAGCTTCCTTAATTCGAACTAACTTGCCAGTGTAGACATAGCCTTTGTTTTGTCTGGAAAATATAGTTTAGCTTTCCAGATTTAACAGTATTTACTGTTTGAGTACAGAATGATTTGTCTGAAAATAAAATAAAATAAAATATATAAAAAAAGAAACAACTCCCCTAAACCTATTAATTAGCATACGAGTTAATGGTAATTAAAGTGGGTTCTTCAAAAAAAAAAAAATTTACCCAGACACACCTTTATATATATATATATAAAGTCACTGAAATCTTGTGCATAAACTATATAAGAACATTTTTACTTAGTGTTAATGGTCATTTTTTGCCATTATTCTTTGGAACTAAGAGTGTCTCCTTCAGCTGAAGCTGAAGAATAATCCTCTGCAGATAATTCCATGACAAACTTCCCTCTTGAAAAATGGCTGCCACATCCTCCTGCTCGCAAAGTTTATGTCTATCCAGCAGCTGGAAGGCTACTTCCCACTGGTGCTAGAGAGACACATGCTAGCTCTGGTTAAACTAGCATGAACAAATAGCAGTGTGGCCATGGCAGCACAAGTGGAGGCTTGGGCTAGCCATCTGAGCACAATCCACTTGACCCCATGGGTACCCCAGTGTGGCTAGCCTGAAGATAGCCCTATGGCCACACTGGAGCTTTTATCACTCTGTCTGTCTACTTGATCTAGTAAGCCCCATGACAGTTCCTGTGTAGACGTCCTCAATGGGACTGAGGTTACAGGCTGTCTTCAGTTACTTCTCAAAATGAAAGACACACCTCATTTTTCTCAACAGAACTCAGGCCCTTAGCAAAGATAGCCCCTGCTTCCAGTCATATATTCCTTATAATCATAGAATCATAGAATCCTAGGGCTGGAAGGGACCTCATGAGGTCATCTAGTCCAACCCCCTGCTCAAAGCAGGACCACTCCCACTAAATCATCCCTGCCAGGGTATTGTCTAACCCAGGGGTGTCCAACCTTTTTGTGTGAGGGGCCACACTGTAATTCTTCTCTCACTCAGTGGGCCGGTGAGCAAATTTTGAATAGATAAGGCATAATAGAAATTGATCTTACTATTCATAAAATGTAAACAATAAAAAAATAAACACCGGTTTACAAATTCAGTTTGGTTCTGTAAAACCATAATCGTACATTTTATACTTGTATACAATTCTCAGATAATATCCATCCTCCCTACAGTAACTGTTATATAAGTGTCACTTTCACAACTGTACACAACAAATTTTCACTGGTTAATTAAACCATATTTTGTGAAAACTTGTAAAGGGCTCGCTTATTCTTTTTTAGGAAATGGCAGTGTGTACAGATGTGTGTACAGAAGAGTGTGGCAGGGCAGGGGAGGACATGGGGAGGCTGTGTGTGGTGGCAGCGGAAAGCCTGGGGGGCCAGGGCAGGGCAGGGCAGGGCAGAGCTGACAAGGGAGGTGGGCTGGGGTACCAAGGGAGAATGGCCAGGAATAGCTATGCGGGGTGGCAAGGGGGAGTGTGGGGAGTAGGGCAGGGAATGGATGGTAAGGCGGGCAGGGGTGAGATGGCAACGGAGCATCACAGGGCAGGGGAAGATGGGGTAGCCACGTGGGGCGGCAGGGAAAAGCATGGGAAGCAGGGCAGGCGCTGTAAGGGGGGCTGGGGGTGGTAGGTCAAGGAGGGGACAAGGGATGGCCATATTGGGTGGCAAGGGGGAGCACAGCAGAGGAGGGTAGAGAGGGCAGGGGTGGGAGAGGTGGGGAGGCAAGGGAGCGTGGTAGGGGTAGAGAAAGGCAAGGAAACAGTGCAGCCTGGTGATGGGACCCCCCACTACTTCCCTTTATCCCCCCAACCCTTGCTCGCTCCCTGACCCCTTCTTCCTGCCCCAAGCCACTCAGGCTCCCCAACTCCTTTACCAGCCCACGCAGTGCAGGCTTCCCATTCTCTTTGGGCTACCTGACCCCTCCCTGGCCCTGTGCTGTGTGGGCTCCCCTTCCCCAGCTCCCCAAGCCCTTTCCTGACCTGTGCTGTTTGGGCTCCCTGATCACTTCCCCTTCCCCAGCTCCATCGGCTCCCTGACCCCTTCCCTGGCCCCTGCTATCCATGCCACAGTCTGTGGGCTTCTCTCCCGCTCCCTTCCCTTCTCTTTGCCTCTACACCTCACCCCCACCCTCCCCGTACCCCACGTGGGCTCCTCTCCCCCTCACTCCCCCCCATCCTTACCCCAGGAGCGGGCTCCCCTTCTCGGATCCCCAGCCTGTGCTGTTTGGGCTCCCCGACCCCTTCCCTAGCCCCTGCTGTGCCATGTGGGCTCCTCTCCCTGCATGCTCTGCTCCTCACCCCCTTCCCTCCCTTTACTGCACGCGGGCTCCTCTCCCCTCCCTTCCCACTCCCGAGCTTCTTTCCTCTTCCCTTCCCTTCCTTTTCTCCAGACAGGGTCTCCCTAACCCCCCTTTTCCCTGTCCCTGTGCCCAGCAACTCTTCTCTCCAACCCATCCACCCCCTTCGCTTTCCCCACGACTCCTTTCCTCTTCCAAGTCCGCAACCCCCCCCTTTCACCATGCGCGCCAACAGCCCCTCTTCCGAATCCCCCCTTCCCCACACGGAGTGATTCCATCCCTCTCCTCAGCCCCTCCCTCCCTCTGTGTCCCGGCATGCACCGGCAGCCCCTCCCTCTCCCCAATCCCCCCCATTCCCTATCCCCACGTGCACCGCCAGCTCCTTTCCCCAATGCCCCTCTTCCCCAAGTGCAGCATTCCTTCCCTCTCTTCAACCCCTCCCATCCTTCCATGTCCTGCACGTGCCAGCAGCTCCTCCCTCTCCCCAATTCCTGCCCTCCCAGGACCCTTCCTTCCCTCCCTGTGTGCATGTCTCCTCACATGCCCACATGCCACAGGGGCACCCTGATCTCTACCATGCCCCTTTCTCCCCCCCTGAAAGGGGATGAATCAAGCCCCTGAAGGCAGCTGTCCGGTCTCTCCCACACTGCGGCTCTGAGCAGGGCGGGAGATTTAAGAGGGTATTGGCTGCTCCAGCTCCCTAGCTCCTGTGGCAGCACTTCGCAGGCCGGATGAAAGCCCATGCCAGGCCGGAGTCCAGCCCGCGGGCCACAGGTTGGACAAGCCTGGTCTAACTGGACCTTAAATACCTCCAAAGACGGAGACTCCACCACCTCCATAGGTAACCCATTCCTCCATAGGTAACCCACCCTCCTAGTGAGAAAGTTTTTCCTCATATCCAACCTCGACCTCCCCACCTGCAACTTGAAACCATTGCTCCTTGTTCTGTCCTCTGTTACCATCGAGAACAGCCTAGCTCCCTCTGCTTTGGAGCACCCCTTCAAGTAGTAGAACATTGCTATCAAATCCCCCCTCAGCCTTCTCTTCTGTAGACTAAATAAGCCCAGTTCCTTCAGTCTTTCCTCATATGTCATGTGCCCCAGCCCCTAATCATTTTCGTTGCCCTCTGCTGGACTCTTTCTAATTTGTCCACATCCTTTCTGTAGTGGGGAGCCCAAAACTGGACACAGTATTCCAGATGCGGCCTCACCAGTGCCGAATAGAGGGGAATTATGACATCCCTCGATCTGCTGGCAGTGCTCCTACTGATGCAGCCCAATATGCCACTGGCCTTTATGGCAACAAGGGCACGCTGTTGACTCATATCCAGCTTCCCGTCCACCATAATCCCCAGGTCTTTTTCTACAGTGCTGCTACTTAACCGATCGGTCCCCAGCCTGTAGCAGTGCATGGCATTTTTCCATCCTAAGTGCAGGACTTTGCATTTGCCTTTGTTGAACCTCATGAGATTTCTTTTGGCCCAATGCTCCAATTTGTCTAAGTCTCCCTGAATCCTGGCCCTGTCCTCCAGCGTGTCTACCATTCCCCCCATATTGGTGTCATCTGCGAACTTACTGAGCGTGCAATCTATCCCATCATCCAGATCATTAATGAAGTTGTTGAACAGAACAGGCCCCCGGAACGACCTCTGGGGCACTCCACTCGTTACCGGTTGCCAACTAGACATCGTGTCATTGATTCCTACCCGCTGAGCCCGGTGATCTAGCCAGTTTTCTATCTACCTTACGGTCCATTCATCCAACCCATACTTCCTTAACTTGCCAACGAGAATGCTGTGGGGAACTGTATCAAAAGCCTTGCTAACGTCGAGGTATATCACGTCGATGGCTCTTCCCGCATCCACAATCCAGTAATCTCATCATAGAAGGCAATCAGGTTAGTCAGGCATGATTTGCCCTTGGTGAATCCATGCTGATTGTTCCTGATCACTCTATTTTCTTTCAAACATTTCAGGATGGATTCTTTGAGGACCTACTCCATGATTTTTCCAGGGATTGAGGTGAGGCTGACTGGTCTGTAGTTCCCTGGATCCTCCTTTTTCCATTTCTTGAAGATAGATACTATATTTGCCTTTTTTCAATCATCCGAGACCTCCCCCGTTCGTCACGAGTTTTCAAAGATAATGGCCAGCGGCTCTCCAATCACATCAGCCAACTCCCTCAGCACCCTCGGATGCAGTTCATCCAGCCCCATAGACTTGTGCACGTCCAACTTCTTTAAGTAGTCCCTAACCTGACCTTCCATCACCTCTTGACAAAATGGGCTACCATGTTCCTTGAAGGCAGTTTGGCTTCATTCCCATGGGAAATAACCACAGGAAGTGGCCATTATGAAGGAGGTCATCTTAACTGAGGGCAGGCTGTGGACCTCTTTCTAATGCAAACAATGGGAGATGTAGGCATTTTGAAGAAGGTAATTTTTCTTGAGTGTCTCTAGAGAACATTTTATGCACCAAGTTCTATAAACAAGCAAGCTTTCCATTTGAAAAAATAATGGCAAAAATCCAATTAATCCTAAATATTTATTTAAAAAACGATCCTTTTCACCAGATTTACGCAATAGGGAGGGCACCAGGGAAGAGGGAACTAAGTCTATGTGCATATGTGAATTTTGGGGAGAGAAAGGGGAAACTGAAGGCTGGGGCATGTGAGGAATATGGTGCAGAAAGGAATGGGAATGTGGAAGGAGGGATGGAGAAAATTGGGATGTACATTCTGGTTGTGCTGCTCTGACAATAACAAGCAGCCATAATCCTAGTTTAACTGGTCAGTATGTCTGGAGAGCTCTGCACTGCTCCAGAATGTAAAAAAAACCCTAGAGCTGGGCTAAATTTTTGAAAGTTTTTAGTTTTTTCCCATTTGCAATAAGATGTTTGGAATACCTTTCATTTGATTTAATAGATGTACAGTTGATACAGGCGTCAGCAACCCCCAGCATGCATGCCAAAGATGGCATGAGTTCCCATTCACAATGGCACATAGGGCTCCTGGCCTGGGGCCGCAAAAGCCATGCTGCACTGCACATCCTGTCCCCTGCTGGCCCCATCCGTCACATGCTGAGAGTTGGGGGGAGTATGGCTGGCATGGGGGCCAGCAAAGGTTGCTGACCCTTTAGCTGATATCTCTTTCAACAGCTAATCAGTTAATCAGTGCTAGTTAAGGATAAGCCAGATTTAGTACAATAGTAATTATTTCAGAATGTATATAAAATATTTAAGATGGTTTTGGGGACAATGTACAATCTCAGATAGTTAATTCCAAATATGCAAGAGCTTTCTGATTCACAAGCTTATTATTTGCTTCCTTTACAAGCCTCTCATTGATCCATGTTCATTGTGCCTACAAAATAGCTAACTGCCTTCTTAGTTTATCCTAATTACAGCCAATCACTCTATAACCAGGCAGCATGTACACTGTATTTTAGATCCAATATTGCAATCATCTTCTAAGAATTGATCCAGAGAAAGAGTGAGACAGTGTGTGGGAAAGAACAAAAGGGAGCATTGGAATAAGCATTAAATGAAAACTATCCAATTTGTACTTTATATATTAAAAGATCACAAGATTACAATGATGAATAAATACTGAAAGAAGTTTTATTTATTTACACTTCTATTGATATTTCTGCATCTACTGTCAGAAACAGCCCTCCTGCTAAAAATAATGTCATTTGTGATCCCACTAATTTGACAACTGAAGAGACTAAGCCAATTTGTACCCTGAAGAAATATAGTCAAGCTTTTAAAATAATTGTTAAATGTTGTTAAGATAAATCTAATACACATTTTGTATTTTGCTCAAGAAACTACCAAGTTCCCAAACTTGACGCCTCCCACCTTTACTCAGCAAGGAAGGAAAAGTTACTTAAGTAGTACCGGTGGCTATGTCTACACTTGTTAATTTAAGTCAACTTAGCATGTCTACACTTAAATTTTAAGTTGACTTTGGGGGGACACTACAAAGTCGAACTAGAGCATCCACACTGGACGCCTAGGTCGACTTCTAGGGACTAGGGGACCTTGGACTGGTCCACGGTGGCAGGGGGGGCACCCCTTGCCCAGTGCCGGGGGTTCAGCCTTTGCCCCATTGTACCTCGGTACAATGGGGCAAAGGGGGACAGGGACCCTGGCAGGGCATAGGGGCAGGGTGGGCAGGGCTCTGCCCTGCCCTGTGGGGGGGCATGCCAAGCTCTCCCTGTGCCACCCACCCTTGCAGGGAGAGCAGTGGGGGAGTCCTGGAGAGCCCTAAGTCGACTCAGCTCTATGTTTCTCTGAGGTGCTCTGGTATCTCCCCATTCAGCCAGGACCAGCAGAAGAGTCTTTTGCCTCCACGGCAGCAAGTCAAGAGGTCAAAGCCTCCAACATCTTCAGCCTAGCAGGGGATTGAGACTTCTTGGGAGCTGACTTCTTGTGGTGGGAGACTGAGCTCCGCTTCTTCAGAGCACTCCCTGAGTCCTCCAAGTCTTCCCCTTCTCAGGCAAGAGCTTAGAGGAAGTTGAGAGGACACTGGTTCTGTCTGGATAAAGATTCCCTGGGGGAGGGGTGGAGATACCACATTTTCCCAAGCAATGGATATAATTGGAGTGGCCACTGCTAATCGGGATAATCTCCTAGTAAGAGAGGTAACATTTGGAACTTGGTGAGCCAGGAATGCGCCAGCAGACCAAATAAGCTCCCAGAAAAAATGGGAGAGAAAAAAAGCTGAAACCTCTCACAATTATCTAACTAATTGTAAACTAACAACAACTAAAATTAACTAGAAACATTAATTAAACAACATATACAAAACACACTGAGGCACACATGATGTGGACATGCTAGATTCGTTTCAGGCCAAGGTGGTAGAGAAAGAACTGAAGGGTTTACAAGGACACAAGTGCACCTGAATGGATCACCCACAAGGACACTATTCAAAGAAGAATGGGAAATGATACTCTAAGAATATGTATTCTTGATAGACTTCATATACGAAAAGAAGAACCAATCATTGGATGTATTTAATGGTTACTGAAGATGAGAAAGTCTCTAAGGCATCTTTGCTATGCTGCAGGGCTTCTCAAACTGGGGGTCATGTCATAGCCCCTCAGTGAACCATGAGGTTATTATGGTGGTGGGGAAATCATTAGCTGTCGGTCTCCATCCGGTAAGGATGGTATGATGTGGGAGCTCACCACTTTTTTGGGGAGAGGTGTCATCACAGCCTGAAATATTTTCAAAGGGAGTCTCAGGAAAACAAAATTAAATAAATTAATTTGAGAATACCCAGGATGAACTGCAAACTTAAATGGGACACAATTAACATTTAAAGAGAAAGTATTTTACAGAATTTTGTTTTATCATTTTCCTTTTTCTGGAAGTGACAGATATAAGTACCATCTCTGTACATGTACAGACTGCAAATCACAGATTCTTAGTACGCAGAATTAGTAGGCTTTTTGCACAATCATCACAGAAGGACTGAAAAAGGCATGTATATTAGGACCTTATGTTTGAAAGAATTGGTAAGTGTTTTGCCTTCAATGTCTTGGCATGATTTCTTGTTCTAAGCTATTCATATGGAATTGTATTAGACAGTGGAAAAGATTTACATAGTGGATAAGTGTTCCTGATAGTTTTATACATCCATCAAACTCTTCCTAAGAGACTATTCCTACCAACAACTCAGGCTAGTAGAGTAAATTAAAATCTAGCAACCCACAGACAGATTAAGACCATAAATGGGAAGGAATTCTGATTTTAGTGGTGGAGATAGCTATATGCTTTTCCTTTTATAGATTTTGTAAACCACATGGGTTGAGAGAGACTTGGAGCAATGGAAGACCATATTGGGGGAATGTGTCCCACATTATGGCATTAGGAAGTTTGGAGGTATATTTGCAGCAGCTGTAGTCCTTCGCTGTAATGTCACTGGAGAAGCTTACATATTTGAAAAAAACCATGTTCTCCAAACTTAAAACATGACTAGAACACAGGCACTGACAGGATCCATGTCATGTCAGTCTTGATACTGAACTGAGTGTGGTTTAGGGACAACTGTATGTCATCTGTATTGATAAAAGTAGGGATTGTTTCACATTAGAGATGTGCTTTTTTCTTTATCAGAATCAGCACTGTTTTTATTTTGGATTCTTAAATATCCTAGTTTAGTTCTCACTCAAATGCTAAATTCCCCTGTTATAAAGACACTTATTTATATAGGATTAGAACAAGTGTATTTTTCCTTTGTGGTTATTTCCTTTCAATTAAAGGGTATATGCAAGCTTAAAGCAATTCAAGGTGACAAGTAATTCTTCCTCCCCATTTCTACTGAACAAATGTCTTCCTCCCATCTATTTGGTAAGGCTGCTCAAGAGGCACAACAAAAAAAGTTTGTTGAAACACCTAATTGTCGTTTATATGTGCTCATAACCAGCAAAACATGTAAGAGATGAAAAGCTGGCTCCATTAAAAGGAGAAATTAGTTATGTGACCATTCTGCAATTTCCTCAAATCCCTCATCCTTCTAAATTAAGGAACAGAAGGTCTGCCTAATTCAAAAACACAAAAATATATGAAGTGTGCATTCAGCTAATGGCAAGAGAATGGAGCTGAGTCAAATGTGACTGAAATGTAAAGATGTGAATGCAAAAAGGAATATAAATTAGGTGAGTTTAATGTGATTTGCTTCAATTCTCTTCTCTTTAAATCAAGAATAGGAGGCATGCTTAATTCCCTAACGGTTAGCTAACATAAGCAGTCATCTGTTGCAATTTGAGTGAACTTCCAGTAAATCTGAAGGAGCGGATACAAAATGTATCAGGTCCATGAAGAGAAAGCTATTCTCTGATTATCATGAGCCACAAACAAATTCTTCTTTAGGTCACAGACATACACAAAAAAACCCATAGTGGGCCAGAATGATTTATGTTCAACAACAGTTGGCACCAAGCATCTCTGACAATTCTGGGAAGTGAGCATTTCTGCAAATAAATCATATTCATTTTAATTGTGGAAATCAGAATTGCCTCCCTATTAAAAAAAATACAAGATTTGGGACTGGATCCTGCTCCTATTTAAAGAAACAGTAAAGTCCTGCAGACTTCTGTGGGAGCAAGCCCAATTCTCAAGTGGACCACATGTTGAACATTCCACATCTCCTGAATCAAGCTGCCTGTTCTGCCATACCACAACGAAGCATAACAAGTCAAGAATTAACACATGCTGGGCTTTTACCACTGCTGTCAATTTGGATGGGATTCTGATTGAAATCCCTTATTTGATATCTGTTATATACAAAAACAAAATAAAAAAACCTACATTAAAAGTTGCAAAGTTAAGCACTCAAAAAACTAGGAAATTCCACAATTAAGGCTGTCCATACAACCTTAATTTGTCCTCTGTGGGTATATGCATTATGATACAGTCTGTAATTATATGATCACATGCTATTTTTACCCACTCCCTGTGGCCCAATGACCCAGTCTCCTGTCTTGCTGGCCTCACTCCACCCATCCTGGCTCCTCACACCTCTGCATTCCCATCAGGATGCCTTCTTCTCCTCCTCCTCACTGACTGGGGCACCAGCAGAAAAAGCACAGAGAGCACAACAGAGACAGCCGCTTTGCACTTGGTTTCTGTGCCCAGTGCCACACTATTTCCTGCATGCTGAGAGGACCAAGAGCTATGTTCACACTGGGTAATTTAAGTCGACTTTAACTAAATTGACTTAACTAAGTCGATTTTAAGTCCACTTAGTGTGTCTCCACTTAAAAATAAAGTCGACTTAAAGGGGAACTTAAAAAGTCGACCTAGAGCGTCCACACTGGGCAGGTCCATGGGGCAGGGGGGGGCACCCGTTGCCCAATGCCAGGGGCTCAGACTTTGCCCCATTGTACCTGGCAGGCCATAGGGGCAGGGTGGGCAGACTCTGCCCTGCCCTGTGGGGGGCATGCCCCTGTGCCCTCCGCCTGGCAGGGAGGGCATTGGTGTAGCCCTGGGGTAGCCCTAAGTCGACTTAAGGAAAGTGTAGTATAGATGCAGAGTAAATTAAGTCGACTTAAGCAAGCTTAAATCGACTTAATTTACAAATGTAGATGCACCCACTGAGATTTTCAAAGCCATTTCTCCTCTGCAGCCTAACCTTACAGGTACCTAAGTTCCTATGGTGCCTAAGTTTCTGCTGGTTGGTATTTCTGAAGTTCCTTACGCGCTGACATCACCCAATAGCCAACAAGCTGCATGGAGCCTCAGCTCAAGCCAAAGCCCCGGAGGCCCAAAGCTGGATTCTCAAACTAGGTGAGTGAATGCCTGTCTTCATATCAGTGTCCGATCCTGTAGGTATGCTCAGATCAAACCCAATACGTGTTACCTGCCAATCCCCACCTCAGGCAACCGAATGCCAATACAAAAGACAGCTGCGGGGAGAAGGCAAAAGGAAATGTAGGATGCGTGTGAAAGGGGTATCAAGCATGAGCAGAAGGCAGGTTGTTTTTGGCTGCTGAAGCTTGAGCTGCTTTATGGGCTGACCTGGCTTACATGCCTAACTCCACGACAGGGTTTGCAGCTGAGCATTCCAAGCATAGATTCATAGATTTTAAAGTCATGATGGACTTCTGTGGTTATCTATTCTGACCTCCTGCAAGCTGATACACAGGCCATAAAACTTGCCTCAAATAATTCTTGCTTGAATTACAGTGTATCTTTTAGAATCACAACCAATCTTGCTTTTAAAATTGCCAGTGATGGAGAATACACGACAACCCTTAGTTAATTGCTGCAATGGTTAATTACCTTCACTATTAAAAAATTATGCCCTATCTGCAGTTTGAATTTCACAGAATCATAGAAACTGGTAGGGAAGATGAGAGGTCATCAAGGCCAGTCCCCAGCACTCATTGCAGGACCAAGTACCCACTTACACCATTTGTTCTGCTTTAGCTTCCTGCCGTTGGATTTTGTTATATGTCTGTTAAAATGAAGAGTCCATTATCAATTTTTCCCACATTTAAGTACTTATAAACTGTAATTAAGTCACCCCTTCATCTTTTCTTTGTTAAGCTAAATAAACTGAGCTCCTTGGGTATGTCTACACTTACAAGTTACATCAACTTAAGGAGGCTTAAGTCGACCTAAACTACTCTGCGTCCACACTGGACTTTCCTTAAGTCAACTTATCATTTCCTTAAGTTGACTTAATGGAAAGTTAAGTCGACTTAATAACACCTAGTTTAGGTCGATTTAACACTTAAGTCAACATTATTAGGTTGACTTAAGCCAGTGTGGACGGGGATTAGCACCTAAATTGACCTTATTAAGTCGACTTAAAGTGTTAAGTTGACTTAATAAGGTCGAAAAGGGGCTATGTCTACACTAGAAAAGTTAAGTCAACTTTTGTTAAGTCAACTTAAAGTCGACCTTATTAAGTCAACTTAATAAAGTCGAAATAACTTTTCTAGTGTAGACATAGCCCTTGAGTCTATCAATATATAGCAGGTTTTCTATTCTTTAATCATTCTCCTGGCTCTTCTCTGAACCCTATCCTATTTATCAATATCCTTCTTACATTGTGGACACCAGAAGTGGACACAGGATTCTAGCACAAGTTGCACTAGTATCATATATGGAAGCCAAATAACCTCCCTTCTTTTACTTGAAATTCCCTTGTCCATCCCCATTGATTCCCTGCATGTTGATATATCCAAGGGTTACATTAGACACTTTGCCCACGGAATCAGACGGGTACCCAGAAGTCAGCTACTACAGGAGAAGCCCAAAAACGAAAACAACAGAACACCACTGGTCATCACATACAACTCCAAGTCAAACCTCTAGAGCACATCAAGTACCTACATCCTATTCTACAAGATGATCCCTCACTCTCTCAAGCCTTGGGCAGCAGACCTCTCCTTGCTTACAGACAGCCCCCCAACCTTAAACAGATACTCACCAGCAACTACAGACCTAACAACAGAGACATTAAAGCAGGTACATACCCCTGCTTCAAACCACGTTGCCAACTTTGCCCACATATCTGCACAAAAGACACCATCATAGGACCTAATCAAGCCAGCTAGTCCATCACCTGCTTGTCCACCAATGTGATTTATGCCATCATGTGCCAGAAATGCCCCTCCCTCCTCCCCAATGTTACACATTGGACGAACAGGACAGTCTCTGCACAAAAGAATAAATGGACACAAATCTGACATCATAAACAACAACATCCAAAAGTCAATGGGGAACACTTCAATCTTCCTAATCACTCCATTACTGATCTGTTAACAGCTGTACTCAGGCAAATGAATAACAAATCAAAGCTTCAAGGAGAAACTGCAGACTTGGAATTCATATGTAATTTGACACCGTGAACTCAGGGCTGAACAGAGACAATGGGTTCTTTGCCCCTTCCCCCGCCCCGCCTGAGCTCCCTGCTAATTCCTGTACTCCACTGTTTGAATCCAAACAACTGCTTTGATTTGCTGTAACAGTCTGACCTGATCTTATGACTTACATTCCCCTACATTTACTTTGCTTCCATTCTGTAAGTTCCGCATCTTCAAGCATGTGACAAAGTGGGATTTTCTTCCACAAAAGCTCATGTGACAAATACATTTGTTAATCTTTAAAAGTGCCACAGGACTTCTGGTTAGTACTGCACTAGGAGCTCATGTTCAGCAGATTATCCATTCTGGCCCTCAAGTCCTTTTCAAAGTCATGGCTTCCCAGGGGAAAAGGGAGCTGCTTATCTCTGGTCCATCAGTGAGAGCAGCCACTGAGGCCCTCTCCTAAGCATTTCACTCCAGTCTAGATTAGGCAGTTCCCCACTCAGCTGGCCAGCTTCTGCAAATCCTTTCCTTAGGTGCCTAATTCTCCCCATGCATTGTATGGGAACCAAGGCACTTAGGTCAAAGTTGAAAATTGCACTAGGCAGCAGGTTCCTTCGGGATTAGGTGTTGCAATAGTGAACAGGGCATTGCCTAAGTACCTTGAGGACAACCCTGCTTAGATCATTAAACTCCTTTTAAAGTCAATGAGATTGGAGAGACTCCAACGTGTCTCAGGAGCAGTTAGCATCTTTCTACGTTGGTGGCTCTCAATCTTGCCAGACTACTGTACCCCTCTCAGGAGGCTGATTTGTCTTGCACACCCATTAGTTCACCTCACTTAAAAAAACTACTTGGTTACAAAATCCAATATAAAAATACAAAAGTGTCACAACACACTGTTACTGACAAATTGCTTGCTTTCTCATTTTTACCGTGTAATTATGTAATAAATCAACAGGAATATAAATATTGAATGTACATTTCAGTGTACAGAGTGATATAAACAAGTCACTGCCTGTATGAAATTGTAGTTTGTACTGATTTCACTAGTACTTTTTTATGAAGCCTATTGTAAAAGTAGGCAAATACCTACACGAGTTGTAACCAGGGCCAGATTAACCCCCACTGTGGGCCCCCCCCAGTCTGGGCCCCCCATCGCAAATTTTGCTGCATATAAAGTTGGTGGAAAACCTAGAAATCAAAACGTTCAGTAATATATTAATCTCTATCTTTTTTATGCTAATAAAACAATGCTACTTTGATACTGGCTACAGACTGACTTGTCATGGGCAAGTCATGTTGGTTACAATTTGGAAAAACTAACTGAACTTTTTCTTTTCTAATTAAAAAAAGAGTGACTTGAACCAGTTTTTGTAAAATCAATTTTATAATAAATTCTAAAGCAGAATGCATCATGCTTACAGCAGGTGTTTGAAATATCACACTTTTAGACTTCGATGCGGAGTAGTCCAGTGGGAAACCACTGCTTAAAATATAGTACAAAATGTCAAGCAGGTTGTGGCCACTCAGAATCTGGAATGGATTAAACCAAACTTCTATATCGAGTAGCACTCTGATAGACCCAGAAAGCACCTAAATATCAATTATTTTTAATAATGCAGAGTCCAGCAGCTATGTCTCAAAGTTATACCTGATTCAGACCTCTTTAAATAAATTATTTCAATTTCTATTTACTTAAAATAAATGGAAATAATATTATAAACAACTGCATCTCTTATATAATAAATAGCTGCACTTCTTTATGTAGACACCACAGATGCAATTGAGGTGGCCTAGAAAATATCTCAGCCTGATACACAGAAAATAGCTAGAATGAAACATGCTATAAAATACACTCTACCAAAGAAACAGAAACCCTTTTTGAAAGTGGCATTGTTATTCTATGCTAGATTGAAAATGATCATACAAAAAAAGTAGGAATTTTTCCCCTCTGCCCAATATTTAATATTAAAATAAACAGAGAAATATAAAGAAATTATCCCCAAGAATGAATTATGCACAAATTACTGTACAAAGTGAGTGCAAGTGCAACACAGTAGAAATTTCTGATTGGATTTAACAGAAGAGTATCAAGAAAATCTCTGATAAACGTCAGATAAAATCCTGGTCCATTTGAGTCAATAAAGAAGTTCCATAAGCTTCAATAGGAACAAGATTTTGGGCCTGATCCAAAGCTAATTAAAGTCAATGGGAGTCTTTACACTGATTAGAGTGTGCTTTGGCTCAAACCCTTGGCCCATAGTGAAGAAAAGCCTAATCAGCATAAAGACTCCCATTGGGAAGCAAGGTTAGAGATTTTTAAATGTATACTGCTCAACGTATTGGGTGGAATCCTGTCCCTATTGAAATTAATGGCAAAACCCTCGGTGACTTCAGTGAGGTTAAGATTTCACTCACTGGCTATTAATATCGCTTAGCAAACTACTGTGTCAATGGACTTTATCATTCTCAATGGAAGAAATCAAGTTATTTGGTAAATCCCAGTACAAACAGTCCACATAATATTGATAAGCTTAAGTCCAGATGCTAAGAACAAAGCCTATATGTTCAGAACTGGCCACTAATTTGGGGTACCCCAAAAGGGAGGTACTAGACACTTCTGAGCATCTCAGACTGAGAACTAAAAAACTGAATCGCCCAAATGAATTAACTCTTGAAGATTTCGGCTAAAGCCTTCTGAAGCAGATTCACCACTTCTGAATGTAACCCATTCCAGTGCTCCTTGCTAGTGAAAAAGGTTTCCTAATATCCAGCCCAGATCTCTCCCACTGCAATTTGAGACCATTGTTCCTTGCTCTGTCATCTGCCTCCACTGACATACAGCTAGCTCTGTCCTCTCTGGAACTCTCATTCAGGTACTTGAAGGTCACTATCAAATCCCCCCTCCCTCTTCGCTTCTGCAGATTAAATGAACCCAGTTACCTCAGCCTCTCCTCATAAATCATCATCTTCAGCCCCCTGATCATTTTTGTTTCCTTGTGCTGGACTCTCTGCAATTTGTCCACATTCTTTAAGTAATGGGGGTCCAAAACCTGGATATAATACTCCATATGTGTCCTCACCAGCGCTGAATAGAGGGGAATAATCACTTCCCTCAATCTGCTGGCAGTGCTCCTACGAATGCAGCTCAATATTCTATTAGTTGTCTTGGCAACAAAGGCATACTGTTGACTCATACCCAGCTTCTTTTCTGTCAAATTGTCAAATCCTAGCCAATCTGCCCCCCGTCGGTGGTAGGGCATGGGATTCTTCCATTCTAAGAGCAGGATTCTGCCTTTGTCCTTCTAGAACCTCATCAGATGTCTTTTGGCCCAATCCTGCAATTTGTCTAGGTCACTCTGTAGTCTATCCCGACTCTCCAGCATATCTGCCACTTCCAACAGTTCAGTTTCATCCATAAACTTGTGATCCTCCAGATCATTAATAATATGTTGAACAAAATTGGCCCGACAACCAACCCCTTGGTCACTCCGCTTAATACCAGCTGCCAACTAGACCTTGAGCCATTGATCACTACCACCTAAGCCCAATGATCTAGCCAGCTTTCTATTCACCTTATAGTCCATTCTTCTTTAATCTGCTGGCAAGAACACTGTGGGAGACCATAGCAAAAGCTATGCTAAAGTCAAGGTATATCACATCCACTGCTTTCCTCACATTCAGAGCCAATTATCTCACCATAGAAAGCAATCAGGGTTGGTCAGGCATAACTTGCATTTGGTGAATCCATGTTGACTGTTCCTGATCATCTTCCTCTCCTCCAAATGCTTCAAAATGGATTCCTTGAGGACCTGGTTCATGATTTTTCAGGGGACTGAGATGAGACTTCTTAGTCTGTAATTCCCTGGATTCTGTTTTTTAAAGGTGGACACTATATTTGCCTTTTTCCAATTGTCCAGAAGTTCCCCCAGTTGCCACAAGTTTTCAAAGATAAAGGTCAATGGTGGATTGACTGGAAGAGATTAAACCTCTCCATGTATGTGCTGGATTATACATGATAGCATAGCAATAGGCTCCTATCAGCACTATTTATGAACTCAGAGAATCCACCTATAAAAAAAGGCAATTTAGATTTTTACTGTCTCTTTCTTTGCGTCTGCAGGTACTGTCAGTTAAACTAAATAGAGCTATGACAGAAAAGAGATATACTGCTGCTGACTGCAACCCAAGGGGGATTTATCTGAGACCAAAAGAATTTAAAAATTCTTTCCATTAAGAGCTCAGGTAGAATCAGCTGCATTCTCAGAAGTAAATGGTTGCTGCTTAATCTCACAAGATACACCTGTGTTTAAAGATCCTAAACTTTACATTTTAAATGCACTAGTCATTTTTTTTAAATGTCAAAATTATCAGTTATAATGGAATCTGGAAGGCAATTTATGTAGCTGCTGAATAAAGTTTAACACTACTCTCAATGTATGAACATTGGAACTGTCAGGCTGGTTCAGATGGGTGGAGCACCTATACCCATTCTGAGTCTGCCAGTGCACAACGCAAGACACTTCAGAAGACAGGGACTTTTCTTTACAATCTTTATCAGCTAGAGGCTACTTATCCCCTGGAGCATGAGGACACATCTCCCTAAAAAGGTTTCCTCTTAACTAATATAACCATGGATACTATATACGATGAATATCAAGAGCATCAAGACTGGAAATAGGAAGCTGACAAAGACAAAGAGCCTGTGTAGTATATAGTCATCAGCACACATAAATGTACAGTCAACAGCACACATAAAAACACAAAGAGCCTGTTTAGTATATAGTCATCAGCACAATCTGTCCTGATACCTGGTTAGGCTAAATGACTTTAGGCTTCTTCTCAGTAATAATAAATATTGATTATTAATTATAATTATTACTAATAATGATTTTTTTTTTGTCTCAAAATGCTTTACAAAGCTCTGAAAGAATTATTCTTTTCCTTTACAGATGGGGAAGCTGAGGTAGAGAGATGTTAAGTAACTAGCTCAGTAAAACATTTGCTAAGTTACTATACACTTACTGATGATATCTCCTGTTCTGAATACACCATGGAAATTGTCTGGAAGGAGCAATTTGCATGTTAAGTTCCAAATCTGCCAAGTGGCCTTAGCCCAGTCTTTATATTTGCATTCATAAGCAACTTTGCTTACAAATGAGTAATCTGATATTAAACACTGATATCAAAGTGCTTGATTTATGTATAAAATTTCTGTTTGCTTATACATATTTAGAAGTTTTACATCCAGGTGATCACACACGCAATTGCTTAAAAATAAAAAAAACAGCTTTGAAAGCCTGGGGCTGGATGTCTGGGGTTAGTTCTTAGATGTGAATAAAATTCTTATATGTTATCAGAACAAGGTTACAAAAAAATTAAATATTTAAAAAAGAAATGAAAAGACAACAGAAAATGGAATGTTACTAAAACAAAAAGAAAGAATAATGCATAGAATCACAGCAGTGTAGAACTAGAAGGGACCTCAATAGGTCATCTAGTCTATCAAGACAGGATTGCATAATAACTAGACAATTCCTGATAGGTGTTTGTCTAACATATTCTTAAAAACCTCCAATGACGGAGAATCTACAACCTCCCTAGGTAATTTATTCCAGTGTTTATCTACCTTGACAGTTACGAAGTTTTTCCTAATGTCCAACCTAAACCTCCCTTTCTGCAATTTAAGCACATTGTTTCCTTTCCTATCCTCAGAGGTTAACAAGAACAATTTTTCACTACCTTATAAAAACCTTTTATATACCTGAAAATTGTTTTTATATTCCCTCTCAGTCTTCTCATCTCCAGACTAAACAAAACCCATTTTTAAAAATCTTTCTTCATAAATCCTGTTTTCTAGACCTATCATTCTTTTTGTTGCTCTTCTTTGGATTTTCTCTAGTCTGTCCAAAGCTTTCCTGATATGTGGTAGCCAAAACTGGACACAGTATTCCAGTTGAGGCCTTCTCAGTGTTGAGTGGAGTGGAAAAATTATTTCTCATATTTTGGTTACAATACTCCTGATGATACAGCCCAGAATAACATTCACTTTTTGTGCCACAGTGATCCAGTGTAACTGCCAGATCCCTTTTTGTTGTACTTTTTCCTATGTAATCACCTCCCAATTTGTATGTGTGAAATTGATTGTTCCTTCTTAAGTGAAATACTCTGCATTTGTCCTTACTGAATTTCATCCTATTTATTTCATACTATTTCTACAATTTATCTAGATCGTTTTGAATTTTAACCCTACCACTTAAAGCATTTGCAACCCCTCCCATCTTGGTATAGTCTGCAAACTTCATAAGTTCAGAAATATTATTTATGAAGATATTGACCAGAACAGGACTCAGGACTGAATCCTGCAGGACTCCATTCTATGTGTCCTTCCATCTTAATTGTGAACCACTAACTACTCTCTGAGAATGATTTTCCTAGCCATTATGCACCCACCATATAGTAGCTCCACCTAGGCTACATTTTCCTCATTTGTTTATGAGAAGGCCATATAAGATGTTATCAAAAGCCTTACTAAAGTCAAGATATACCACATCTACTACTTTCCCCTATCCCGAAGGTTTCTTACCTTGTCAAAGAAAGTTATTAGGTTGGTTTGACATGATATTTTCGTTCCAGGTGCTGAAATTAAGGTGACTATTACTTATCACATTATTTTCTAGATGTTTGCAAATTGATTTATTCCATTATCTTTCCAGGTACTGAAATTAAGATGACTGGCCTGTAATTCTCCAGGCTGTCTCTATTCCCTTTTTAATAGATGTGTACTATATTTGCCCTTCTTCTAGTTCTCTGGAATCTCTCTTGTCTTACATGAATTTTCAAAGATAATTGCTCATGGATCATATATCTCCTCAGTCAGCTCTTTGAGTATTCTAGAATATATTTCATTAGGCTTTGTCGACTTGAAGAGCTCTAACTTGTCTAAGTAATTTTTAACTTGTTCTTTCCCTATTTTAGTCTCCAATCTTACCTCATTTTCACTCCTGTTCACTATGTTAGGTGGCCAACCGCCAACCTTTTGGTGAAATCTGAAACAAAAAAGTCATTTACCACTCTTGCTGTTTCCACATTTTCTGTTCTTGCCTTTCATCCCTCATCAAGTAATGAGCCTACCCTGTCTTTGGCTTTCCCTTGCTTCTAATACGTTTGTAGGAAATTTTTTGTTATCCTTTCTGTCTCTAGCTAGTTTAATTTCATTTCGTGACTTGGCCTTTCTAATTTTGTCCCTACATTCTTGTGGTTTTTTAATATTAATCATTTTTTCATAATTTTTCTATTAATCATTGTATATATCATTTTATATTCATCATTTGTAATCTGACTTCATCACCACTCTTTGTAGGACTCTTTTTCGAGTTTCAGATCATTAAAGATCTCCTGGTTAAGCCAGGGTGGTCTCTTGCCATATTTCCTATCTCTTCTATGCAGTGGGGTAGTTTGCTTGTGTCCTTAACAATGTTTCTTTGAAAAATTGTCAACTCTCAAACTGTTTTTCCCCTTATACTTGTTTCTCATGGGATCTTACTTACCCACTCTCTGAGTTTGCTAAAGTCTGCCCTCTTGAAATCCATTGTCTGCCATTTTCCCTCCTTCCATTCCTTAGTATCATGAAAGGTATCATTTCTTGATACTTCCATGTAAGGTGCCTTCTACTTTCAAACTCTCAACCAGTGCCTCCCTATTTGTCTAATCAAATCTAGGACAGCTTCTCACCTAGTTGCTTTCTCCATCTTCTGAAATAAAAAATGTCTCCAATGCATTCTAAGAATTTGTCACATAATCTGTATTATTATGCCCTGCTGTATTAGTTTGCCAACAGATATCTGAGTAGTTGAAGTCCCCCATCACCAAAAAATCCTGTGCCTTGGATGATTTTGTTAGTTGCTATAAAAAAGCTTCATCAACTTCTTCTTCCTGGTTAGGTGGTCTATAGTAGACCCCTACTATGAATTCACCCTTGTTTTTCACCCCTTTTATCATTACCCGACAAGACCATGTCCTATATCCATCACATCCTCAGGCCAAATATATACACCTTTGGTACACAAGGCAACACCTTCTCTCTTTTTCCCCTGTCCTTCCTGAACCAGCTGAACCCAGTATTCTAGACATGTGTATTAACCCACCATATCTCTGTGATGCCAGCTATGTCACAAGTGTGATTATTTACTAATATTTCCAGTTCTTCCTATTTATTCCCCATATTTCTTGCACTAGTATACACATCTAAGATACTGATTTGATTTCCCCTATATGTTTCCTCTTGTCTCTCCTTTATTCCTGCTATAATTGCCTATGCTCCCCCTAGATTCTGAACCTTTAGGTCTCCATGTTTTTGACTCACCTGTGGGCTTTTGTCTCCTGCTTCCACTGAACCTAGGCTAAAGCCCTCTTCCCCAGGCATACGTGATGATATTTAAAAAAGTTAGGTTATTAAACTTGACATTGCATTATAAAGTTGTCATATTCCCTGCCATCTCTCTACACAGAAACCAGCTTCTTTCCCACTTCTTGTTGTTTAAACAATAACACATGCTTTGTCACTAATTCTTGAATGAAAGGGTACATTAGATAATGAAGACTACTACTATTTTCACCAGACATTTTTATCAGGTCAGACAAATATAATGCCAGATCATTTTAGAGGGACATTAATGACATTTGATACAAGAAAATTGTTTCTGCACATGGAGCACTTTTGGTAACCGCAGAGTTCAATGAGCTCTGCTTGTAACTGAACTGGCAACTTGCAAAACCTGCAAAAACTGACCTGACAAAGGAAAGGTTGTTCTTTCTTCCACTGACCTAAGTTAAATGTCTTAACCTAGGAGTATGCAGATTTATTATCATGAGTTTAGGTGGAGGAGTGAGGCTAATTTATGAGGACTTATGAGGGATATCTTTCTTCATAGCTTTCCAGAGGACAATCTGAATAGTCAAATGTGACAAAATTATCTTAGTATAACCATTATCTTTAGTTGCTAGGAAAAGGAACACTAACAATTCCAAGAGTTCTAATTCTGCTTTGTAGTACATATAGAAAAAGTATATATAACAACTTTTTCATATGTTGATTTATGCTTTTGGCACTTATGGACATTTTTTCCATGATGTCTGACCTTTAGTTGTGCCTAGGATTTTATGGCTGCATATTGCCTTTTATGAGAACATATGTTGACATCAGAAATAAGAGAGTGGAAGTTAAAACTCTTACTAATGCAGCTAAGTGTAAATTACTACCCATCTGTGGAAGGTTATTTTAAGCAAACTAAAGCTCAGAAAAATGTGTATGAAAATGATGATGCACATTATATAATGGTCCATATTTCACATCCTATCTATGCTTTATGACAGTTACCATTTTAATTCAAAGTTTATAATATTTTGTGTTATACTGGCTTCATATATGCAATTGTCTTGTGCTCTGGTGAAGATGAGGGACCTATGACCCATAACAGTAAGTCTCCATTAGCTTTGGTGGTAGAGTCCTGTGTTCTTAAAATTGAAGGGCCATGGTTGTTGTACAAGCTCTGATATCTTTGTGATTTATATAACAGTGTCACTTATCCACAGCAAATAGATTATTTCAGTTTGATGTGTCCTCCTCCTGGGATTTCTGCAATAGATTTCATTGTGCTATGATCTTTGTTCCCAGTCAAGAAAGGTACATTGATTCACCTGCAAATACCTTTGGTTTCCAAGATGCATGAAGACATTTCATCACAACACAATGAAGGTGGCCAGAGGGGAGGCATCAAAAACACAGACAGTAAATGCTTTTCACTGGTGGGAAATTATAAGTACATACATTCAAACAACACAGTCAGTAAATCATATATGCAACTTCTTGTTCTCGGTAAACCTAAGTTTTGATAGGTAGAACGGAAAGAGTAGATATAAAAGATTAGCCAGTAGTTGTAACAAATAGTACGCACATGAGCGGGTCAGACGTGCTCCATCGAGGGCAATGCTATAGATTCCCACAAACCAGTACACCACACATTCCGTGAATTTTATACCCTTAAAATTTTACTCTTCCAGTCACAATTTGTCCACACTAGGGCTAACACCACAGTATTATCTGTGCAGCATCTATTTCAGAACTGAAATATTTGCCACAAACTATGACTACTATGAGCCAACTTAGGTTTCTAAACATAACTTTTATCACAAAAAAATGAAGCGAGAACATTCTCCCTCTCCAGAAACCCATTATATTTCTATATGTTAACAAAGTATTGAAGAAAACAAAATAAAAATGTTGGGTTAAATATTCATGTTGCTTGCAGTACAGGGCATAAATTGAATGACTTATACTATTAAATCTCAAATCAGTGGATATTTTATGGTCCACAGTATATTTAATCCAAAATATTGCAAAAGTAAATAAACAGACAACTGAAAATTCACTGGTTCAATAAAGACGGCTATAAAATAGCTCTATTAGAAAAATGCTAGCTATTTAAATGGTCAATTTAAATTAGGTCTTGTTTTGCCTTTTCTCCTATGGTTCACAAATCCACATATAGGAGCTTTGAATTGGGACAGGGGAATTTATATTAGCCCTAGCTAACCAATTTTTTTGTAGCTGTTTAAAGGTGGTAAGACTGAATCAATGTACAGCAGCTGCTTTGATGGATGGAAGTGAATGAAAACACTAAATTATACGTTTAAATTAGGATTAGAGTCAGAGTCCATTCAATTCCCTTTGTGCGAGTGAAGAAAAAGTAAAATAATTCACATGAAGTCAGATAGTGGGTGTGCAGTAGAGACTGAGCTCCCAGTACAATTTTCTGCAGAACATCAGTGACTTAAAAATCCATCCCATTTTCAGAAGTGACGTAGGCACTTAGGAGATGAAGTTTCATTGAAAGTCAATTGAAATTAGGCCCCTAAGTATCTGAGTCACTTTTTAAAATGGGAGTTAAGCACCCAAATACCTTTGAGGATCTGGGCCTAAGGCAACAGGTTTGTCAACAAATGACCTTTATGCAAGACATTAATAAGAAACAGACTTGAAGCTCTCAGCCAACTGGAACTGAGTTAAGGAAACTAAGTTAACAGCTCTCTTGCTGTTTTGTCTTGTCTGGAGAGGAGGGAAATTAGGGGGGACTATTGTCACTAGAGATGGGTCTGAAACAAAACCAAAGGGAATGGTATTTAGATGCTAATCTAAATCCAAGCAACATGTCTGTCCTGTAACTCCATTACACATTGATCCAATAACTCATATCTCGACAACCACAAACTGTGTGATGTTTGAAACCCAGATTCAAATTTTATAACTCAAGACGCTCTGGCCTCATTTTCACTAAATGCATATGATGTAAAAATCTTCTTTGTATTGAAAAAGAAAAAACAGTATGAAGAAAATGTAATAAAAACAGAAACCACATAAGGATTTGAATTCAATAATTCTGAAATAAAAGCAGACACTATATCCAGAATCTTTGGTTAATTCAGTGGGAATTTACAGGTATTATTTTGCCCACTGGAGAGAGATCACATTGTTTCAAGGCAATAGAAAAATTGAGAAGTATAAAGAAAAATTAATTTAAAAAGATGAACACCAAGACTACAAAGTTCAAACAAAGTGCATCTTTTCCCTCAAGACATATTACTAAAATCTGGTTACATGCAAAGTTTAATGAACAGCATACTTGAAAAAAGGAAATTGAACAAGAGAAGAATTTTCTTTATAGTATACAGGGCTTCATTAACATTATTTTTATATATAATTATTTATCACATGATTTTTATAGTATTACCAATCCCAAGCATTCCCAGTCATGAGATAGACACCGAAATGAAGAAATTGCATTAAAAAAATGTGTAAAACTAAATATGGTATTCTTTTTCTTTACATTCTGTTGCTGAGCTTTAGGGTTTACTCTGATTACATTTTCAAGCAGTTTTCTGCAAACAAAAGGGCTGGAAACTCACTTCTTTAAGGGGAAAGCTGAAATTTTCAAGTAATCCCTTGACTCCAGGAGTTGTGTCCTTAAGAATGCCAAATATCTATGGACTCATAATAAAATTGTGAGAGTTGGCAAAATTATTTGTCAAAGGAGGTAAGTCAGGGTAAAAACATAAAGAGCAACATTAATTTTCACCATCATGCATCTGATGAAGTGGGTTGGAGCCCACAAAAGCTTATGCCCGAAGAAATGTGTCAGTCTTTAAAGTGCCACAGGACTCTCGTTTATGGTGTACACAGACTAACATCATAAACGAGAGTCCTGTGGCACCTTAACGACTAACACATCAATGGACTTTAGTGTTACTTACTGAAGTTGGTAAATCCACCGAATGCGAAAAGCTGTCCATCTTCCACTGCGAGACTATTTGCACTTAGAAGCCTACTACAGTTACTACCATGCAGGACAAATGGCAAGCTTCAGTAGGAGGGAGGCCTTACATGGCCTTCTCACCAGGGCATATGGCACCCCAAAAGAATAAAGATCCAGCACCTGTTATTGCTGGAGCAACTGAAAATCTTCAGTTTTGCTAGAATCTTTGTTTTGCATAGACAGTAATAATAGTGCTCTCTTTGAAACAGGAATAGTTATTACTGTGAATCAAGAGGTAAGACAAGCATATCACGTAGGTCCGGAGATGCTATTTTTAAGAAACCCATGAGAAAAGTAAGTTTATATAGTATCTTTCTTTTTCATCCACCAATACTTATTTAAATTAGAAAAGTGGATGTGTCCCACAATGGTTTAGAACATAGGATGATTTAAAAGAATAGATGGCAGACTATCTATTTTCTGAAATAGCTCCAGAAAGACTATTTGGCAGAATATGTGATGCTACAGATCTGAAGAGAAGCAGATTGTGAAAAGGGTGTCTAAGGAACAGGAAGCACAGTTTAAGAAACATGCAAAGGAGTGGGAATCAGGAAATCCGGATTTTTTGCCACAGACCAGTTTTATAAGCCTTATGTTTTAAAATATCCCTGTTTCTGAGTTTGCCCATTTTTAATATGAAGAAAACAGTCCCCTACCTCACAGGGAGGTTGTGTGACACCAAATTAATTAACCTAAAACCCTTGGTCAATTTTACTCAGATGAGGACTTGATTTTTAAGGAGCTGCAGGGAATCAACCAAAGACAGAATTTAGTCGGATATGTTTTTTAATGCTTCTGTAAATTAGGTATATTGAAATAATAATTCTGTGTTTTGAAGTTCTCTTTCATGTTTAATTCCTATTTTCCTTGCATTTGCGGTTTTCAATAAAATCTTCAGTATTATTTTAATGTAAGTTTTTTAAAAATACATTTCTTCATAAACACTCATCTCAAGAAATGTATTAACTACCTGTGCTAAACAATCTATTCCACCTTGTATTTAGCTGTGACTATCTGAGCACTTTTCCCAGAACTGAAGAAAAGCTCTATGTAAGCTTGAAAGCTTGTCTTTTTCACCCACAGAAGTCTGTCTACTAAAAGATATTACCTCACATACCTCACATCTTAATAAATGACCACACTAACAACCATCAATGTTGTAATGGTCTCATCATTCAGTTTCAGTATAAGGCTTTGGTTTAGTTGCAAGAACATTTAAACATCCCACTCAGATTGTTTCATAGGGATCCTACTTCAATCACAGTATACTGGGCCAATTTGGGAAGCCTTCTGCTTCAAATTAGGCAATATGAAGGTCCTGGCACAGGTCAAGAGCAATTGATTGGTTTTATTGTTAACAGGATTCTTCAAAGCATCCGACGAAGTGGGATTTTCTCCCATGAAAGCTCATGCAATAAATAAATCTGTTAGTCTTTAAAAGTGCCACAGGACTCCGTTGTTTTTCAGGATTCATTAGTCTCTTCTGAACTCCAGCATATCTTTGTTGCCTGATGTTTTCTACTAATTAATTCCTCAATTGTTAAACTTGTGTACCAAACTGCATTTTGCGGTCAATATGAACATGATGAAAGTTCAAGCTGATAGAACAGTTACAAGATTTTATGGAGGAAAAATTAATTTTTGTTATATCTGCTGGCAGCTACTCTTTACTTGGCATCAGAAACCTTCCACCATTTTTAATAGCATGTTTTGTGCAAGAAGGGCATGTTAAAAACAGTACCATTCAGAACCTCTATAATTCCTACTTGCAGGTTCTTATAGAGGTTTATTTGGCCATAAGCACCAGTGGTAGTTATAGGTAGGGTAATCTGACATGTTATGGTCTGGGTGATTCCCTCCCTCAGAAAATTCTGCAGAAATGGGGACTGAGAGAGTAAATTCACAAGAGAGAGTAAATTGCTCTCTGTGAAAGTGTGAGGCTTTTTCCTACCACCATGACTCTGGGTTTAGTTCGGGAGTCCAAAGATAATATAGCCTCAGGTTTTATCATCTTTTCTCTAAAAATCTCTCTTTGGATGGAGAGAGAATGATGTGTATTTCCTTTAGTTTGCCCTCACCTTGACCAGTCTCCACTCCCTACCTCAACATAGACCTTGGGCCTGGGGAATACCCTCTGGGGGGCATGGAGCAAGGGCGACAATCCATGGAAGAGGAGGAAAGGAACACAGAAGGATTCTCTCCATACACAGATCTGAGATGATCTTGTAAGCTTTAATCAAAGTAGTCTTTGCCCAAATGAGGAACGGTTGAATGATCAACCTTTATTTTACTATTTTACAAAATAGTACCTCCTCCAGAAAAAAAATAGAATCTGGGTCTGCACTCTTTGCCTCTACATGTACAGAATCCTCATGGGTAATCAAAGCACATAAAGAAGAGCATCACAGCTGAGATCTGCTATGCAGATTTCAAAGAATTTTATCTTAAAAAAATAAAAGTTTACTTTTGAGATCTTCACCATAGGAACACACTATGAGAAAAACTAAAAGTCTTCCCAATATTTCTAGAAAGAAATAGAAATATTTTCTGAGACAAAGATATTGCTCTTGCCCCAGATGTGAATGAAGCTTTTGCTCCCAGGTTTGTTTTTTTGGTTAAAAATTTAGATTAGGTGACTCCAAAACAGTTCACAAATGTATGCTAGTTTTGCCAAATTGTTTGTGTCACAACAGAACAATTTTGGGGGGAAAATATTAAAATATTTTCAAAATATTTTGATTTTTGAATATTTCTACTTAAAATGACATTTCATTTTGAAATTTCCTTTTTTTAAACAAAAAGATAGTAAAAAGCTTTAAAAACACTCTCAAAATTTAAATGAAATGTTTCATTTGACCAAAACCCACTTTTTCTACCGGTTGGATTTGCCAACCTTTTTAAAAGTATGTTTTGGGTTGACATGAAATGCTTATTATTTTTCTGAATTGCCGGCAACCCAAAAAATTAGGTATTCACAAAGCTCTACTTGCTCCTTTGAGCATATCTGCTTTTGTCTGCACTGTGTCAGTTGAAAAATCTAGGGCTGAGTCTGATCATCATATTGAGGAACACAAGAACTGATTTAATTACCTGTTTCCATTTTGCCATCCTGTGCTGCAGGCCCATCAGGAATTACACTCTTCACCTGTAGAAACTCATCGGGCTCATCCCCACCAATGATGGTAAATCCAAAGCCCATGTTGCTCTTCTTGAGAGTTGTGCTGAGGAAAATTCCCTTCAGTTGTGATGCGTCACGGGTGAAGAGTGGTTTTTCTACATCAGTCAACACAAACAAAAAGAAAGATGTTCCAGTCAAGGCATAACATAACACAGACTCACAAAGAAAAACAGCAGACGCAGCAGGGATAGTAGGTGGCAGTGTGGCATTTCGAAATTAATGGAAATAAAGAGTGTAAGCATTCCAGGAGAAATAAATATATTAGCGAGTCCTTATTTTATATTAATACAAAACCAACTAAGGAGCATTTTTCTATCTATGGGAGGTTGATCTTGGGAGTGGAAGGGCTATGAATGCTCTTTGACATAGGAAATACATTCAGAGATAGATTGTTGTGTAGTTAAAATATTTACACAATGAAAAACAATATGCAAGATAACTTTGAAATCTTAAAAATTATTTCTAACCTATCAATTCAGCTTTATACAACAACTAATTCACTCTGTATAATTAGTTTCCCCTCTCACCCCCACTTAAAAAAAAATCCATTGTGTGTTTTATATCAGTGAATCAAAGACAAAAGGGCAAATTCTAGATAATCTTTTCACCCAAACAAATGGAAATTCAGCTTCTGGCAAATGACATTTACATTTGGCGTGGCAGTTCAGTGACCTTTACATCCATTTTCAATGTGCGTCAGTGTAAAGTGTGAAAATTACCATCAGGCAAGAATAAGACTCACCTGGCTTCTAGTACCTCTTTTCTGTGCTTTATTTTGTGAAAAAGGTATGAAAAAGGTGAAAAGGTTTGTGACTTAACTTATCTCACTACTTTTACAATGGTGCGGCTTGGCTAACAAGCAACACTTGGACATACCATACAGACTGTACATTCCAGCATTGTCCCGCCGACACTGAGACAGGTCATTCACACTGCGAGACCTCTGAGGAGCAGGATGCGGGTGAACGTGTTTGGGCCTAGGTAATGTTGATGAGGAGCTTTCTACTGTTACAAAGGAGAACAAGCCTCATTCTTTGGCTATAATCTTATGTCAATACTTACTCATCTATCAATATTGACTGTTGGTAATACATTTCTTTCTAAGCTCAATCATTCTTACATTATCAAAATTCAGTGTTCTTGTAAACTTCTATAGCATAGTGTTTGAGGCTTTATTTTAATTTATGTTTGCTAGATAGGTTAGCTTAGAAACATACTAAACATCAATTAATGTTAACTCACAGAAGATACAATTAATTAGTTCAGTGTTGCCAACCTCAGGTGTTCAAAATATCAGAAGACCTTTTAAAAAATATTTAATTTAGGGCACTTTTTCTTTGCTGTCTTTGCTTTCTCTGAGCCTTTAGGAAACATTCAGACTTTGTTTTCTGTGCAACTATGAAGGCTAGAGAAAAAAATTAAGTGAAAGGTGAGATCCTCACAATTCAAAGAGTTGAGACTTTAAGGAAAAAAGCACACCATGTCAAGAGACTTCAATAAATTAGTGAGAGTTGGCAACACAATTATCATAGGTGGGCTATGTTAAATCACTGTCTTAAAAACAGGGAAGTACGGCAATTATTTTCTTCTTTAATCTGACATGGTACTGTACCTCGGAAAGCTTGGGCCTGCATAGGCTTTGTTCCAAGTTCTGCGTTGGGCATGTTATGCTGTTGTAGCTTCCTTTTCGCTTCTAGCACAGGATTTTCAAATTGTGTTCTTCTATTTATGTGGCTGAAAAAAATGGGTTATGATTAAAAATGAAGTCCATTTTGTGAAAAATGATCATTTACTTCATGGGATCATCATCATGTGGATTACTTGTATGTGACTGGATTGTGCAACCCTTATTTATGCTTCATAAGCACTTACTCACACAAGCAGTTCCATTGTGAGTGACTGAGAATACACAAGTTAGTGCTCAAACATGTAACTCAGGGATGCACAATCTAGCTCATAGAGGAAATAATTGGGAAGTAGAACTGGTCAAGAATTTTTTGGCCAAATACTTTCTTTGGAAAGTGTCAATTTATTAAAACTGAACCTGTTCATGGGAAAGGATCATTTCTGACAATTTCTCACTTCAAAATATTTTGGAAAATGTTCTGAAATGATCAAAATGTCCTGTTTCATGTTTTCCAAAATGAATTTTTTTTAATTTAAAAAAAAAGTCTAAACAGAATGTCACAAATTGACCCAAATAAAAATAATTATATTTTTTGTCTGTGAAATTTTGAGTTCCATCTTTTCATCCCAATTCACGTTGAGGAAATTTTTCATAAAGTTGAAAACTTTCTCAGATTGGTAAAACTGTTTCCATCCCAGCTCTATTTAAGAGTACCTTTCTTTTCAACTTCCTGCACTCTGTTGGAAGTGAAAGGTTTTAATCTATGTGACTATATATTCTTCTGCAGTATCACTGAAAAATATTTGAGTTACAGAATTTTTCATGTCTTCCCTACATGATGTCTATGCATGATTGCAAGAGAGAAATAAGACGACATATGTGCATAATGGTCCTAGGCAAGCTGGAAACAAAATTAATTGTTCACAATGAAATGGAAACCTTAACCCAACAAGTTTTTCACCTTCCTCGGTAGCATGTGCCATGGCTCACTTGCTAGTGGATTCCCTGTACTTTAAAGTCTTTAAATCATTATTTGAGGACTTTAATAACTTAGTCATCAGTTAGAGATTTATTACAGGAGTGGATGGGTGAGGTTTTGAGCCCTGCATTGTGTAGGAGGTCAGATTAGATGATCATACTTGTCCCTTTTGACCTTAGAGTCTATGGCAATGTCTACACTAGAAAAGGGGACTAAGTAAGTCGACCTAACTGCCCTTAAATTGACTTAATAAAGTTGACTTAAGGGTTAATCCACGTCCACACTGTGCTTAAATCGACCTAACCGGCGGCTCTTACTGAGTCGCCTTAAGCTTTCATTAAGTCGACTTAAGGAATTTCTTAAGTTGACTTAATGAAAGTCCAGTGTTACAGGGAGTAATTTAGGTTGACTTAAGGCTACTTAAGTCAACCTAAATTGCCAGTGTAGACATACCCTTTGAATCTGTGAGTGATCGTACAATCAAACTACTTAACAAAGTAACAAATCCATCATGTATCAGATCCCCACAGCAGCAAACAAAATTATACTAAAGATAAAATTTAATCCTATACTATATTTCTGTTGAATTTTATAGAAGAAAGCCGGGGGAAAGTGCGGAAATTAATTCATGTAGTGCAAATGTGAAAAAAATCTCATTGTAATGCCATAATTTTCTCTCAATATGTAAAATTTCCCATGGTGTATTGGTATGTATTCTTCTTTGATACTGTGCCTTTCATATTCGGTATCTCACACATAACTTTCTCCCACATACTATATTGCAGAACTTGTTAGCACGAAGATACATTTTTTACTGACTTGGGAACAAACCCAGCAGGGTGAGGATCATCTGTGTCATGTTGCACATTCCTCCTGATAAAGGCAGGGGGCTTGCGGGCTCTCCGCATCACACAGGATTGGACAATAGCCTAGATATACATGTGAAGTTGTTGGATGTGTTGTGAATTATTGTTACTCCAGAGAGGTAAATATTTATGCCCAGAGGTCAAGTTTTTTGAAAGAGCTCAGCTCTTATTTGTTCTTACAGACAACGTCAGGGTGGGTATTGAGCTCTTTTGAAAAGCTGGTCCTGGCTGTGGATGCTAAATACTTGAAAATCTGACCTGGCGTTCTCTTGGAATCAGGAACTTTAAAAGGAGTATACCAAAAGGTGATGTCGGGTGTTTGTCATCCAGAAAAGATTTCTATTGAAGTGAACAGGGACATTTGTTTTAATGTGTGAAAGTGAAAGAAATTTGGTAAACTTTAAAGCTGCTATTTGCTTAACATTTGTAAATGTGGCTGTGAATAATAGAGCTGTGGGTTTGGGTACTGAGCAACGCTCACTTCCTGTGAGTGCCTCCAAGAGGCTTGGTGTGGCACTACAGGTCTTTCCTGCCCCTGTATGTTGTCAGCCTTGCTTGGTGGGTCTTCAGTGTTTCAGCTCTCTTGCAAAGTCATACAGTTCTTTTGGGAGTGTTCAAGTCCAAACAAAACATAAAATGAAAGCCTTCAAATGTCAGGCTCAAGTTGGACTCAGCCCCTCCTTCCTGAGGGTGCCTTCACTCTTCAGACTCTACTAGACTCCTTGGAGTTTCCGCCTACTCAAACTGTCTGCCTTCACCAGGGTTTTCAGCCCCATCTCTGGGCCCTTTAAATCCAGCCCTTTGCTTCGGCTTCAAGAGGAAATTTGTCCTCTTCTCGGGGCTTAGGCCACTTTGCTAGCAGCCAGTGGGGGAAACCCATTTGTCTGGATTGCTTCCTAGGAACCCTATGAACAGCAGCTACTTACTGCTGCCTTTGCTTCACTGCTGCTATTTCATGGGCTTTTTCCCACATAGCCCCATTCTCTTCATCCTTAACTCAGGGCTGAAGTTCTCAGATCTTATCTTTCCCAGGTCCAGTAAATGCAGCCCATGAAGCCCTTTTGGCCAGAGGAGAACACCTTTCTTTGCCACCTTTCCTTATTCAGCCAAGAACTGAACTCCTAAGGTCCTGAAACTCCTTTTATATGAGTCTGTTGGGCTCTGATTGGCTGCTTCTAGACAACCTCTCTAAGCAGGCTTGGAGGACCTGCCTTTACTATCCTTTCCTTGGGTGGGATGTGGTAGAACCATGGGGCCTCCAGCAGGGGGAAGAGCCAGGCACATGCCATCATAGACCATGATGGTCCCTTCTGGCCTTAAAGTCTATGGATTTCAGTGGTAAACAATGCCACAGATACCATGGTTTCTCTGTGACTTTCTTTTGTGTCCATAACTTTAATAAAGCAGTGTTTCCAAAATGGAGGGTTACCAGACCAGTGCAGAGGGCAGGGCCAGGACTGGAGAACAAGCCTACCTTGGCTCAGTGCAGAGGAGAGTCTTGGGGGAAGAGCTGGAGAGCAAGCCCACCCTGTGCTCATCCAGCAGCAGTGGTTCTTGTCTCACAGGGATGGACCTGGGTCTCTGCTTTGGACAATGCAACATAGTATGTGGGGGTCACAATACTGCACCTAGCCTGATGATGTTTTGGAAGTCAGCTGGTGAGTCAAGTTGGCAAAGGCTGATTTAACTAATCAGTTAATTAGTTAATTAGTTAACTAACTAATTTAACTGACCTGTTGTTGGTTTATTTTCCTTAAAAAGACACCCAAATCTTTCATCTAGACATGAAATTGTGTTTAAAACAAGCATCAATGGTCCTATCTTTTGAAATAAGCAACAAAATGTGAGATCTAGCTACTATATTTTTTATTAAAAACAGATTCACTGAGAGAACATGTTTTCTTACATAAGCAGTAATGGAGTGTCAGATAAAAATGATAAGGAAATGTTGCACAGTTGAGGCAGTATGCATGCTTTGCAATAAGTACCCATCTGGTAAGTTTAGCTGTCCTATTAAGGAGACCATGTTTGAAAATTGAACTCCATGTTGTGGTTAATCAACCATAACAGGAGAGGCACTCTTTTTGTGATTAGACAGCCAAAAGGGCCATCACGGCATCATAAATCTGTGCAGGGCTGTGGAAAGAAGTAGTCTAGATGCTTCTAGTGTTTAGTCTTTAGGCTACAGATACTGTTAGATGGTTGCACAAAAGTTGACCCAGTCACATTGGCAAGTTGCACCTACTCAGATGGTGCAAATGTCCAACCCCTGCAGACAGAGTTTGGATCTGCATAGCCAGGTAATCTAAGAGTATATCCATCCATTGAACTTTAATTTTGCATAGCTGAAAGGAGAAGCTGCATCTGGGCCCTCACTCTCTACAGAAATTTGAAAGTATTTTGTGCTTAGCAGAGTGTTAAGAATCCAAATACTCCATATGGCTGACCACTGCAAGGTGTTACACTGAATCTGATTATCTCAGTGGCTTATCCCTGCAAACTGTCCCTCTTGATTTTAGAGAGATACATATGTTCTAATAAGAGGAGGACAGGGCATTCTTTCCTTGGCAGTTTTAAAGTTCTTCCTATAAAGTTGGATTGGATTTGAATATGCAAAAGTTCATAACTTAACTTTTCATGATTTATCCATTTTATGACATAATTAAGAGAGTTTATTGTAATGTGATTTCATCTACTTAAAAATGAAGTCATCTGTTAAACACTAGTAATAAAGAAGGATATAACACTGTCACTTTTTATAATGAAAAATGGAAAGCAATTTTCACTTCAAAATTATTGTGTTTAGACAGCAGATTAAAATATAGCTCCTTATAGTGACTATAAAAGCCTTTATAAACCTAGCGCTGTCGCACTTTCGATGTCCGTCAAGAACATCCATTCTACTATTCTAGATCTCTGCTAGATCCCATTAAAGCTTTTCTATTACAATAAGTACAGCGTACATTTAATGTATCCTTTCCCTCCCATATATTTTGTCTGTGGGATGAGTGAATTTGGCAACAACAGCCTTGGACAACTATGTGCTCCATTTTGGTCCCATTGGCTATGGAATGGAATGGCGTAAGCTTTGCCACTGCCAGAACAGTTTAGCACAATATACTGCCTAAATGGATATGCTTCGGAGACAGCTTAATGCACAGGAATTGTACACCACCTTTTGGGCTCTAAAATACACAGCCACTCGTGCAGAAGATCATTAGTCACAATCAGCAACTGTATAAAAATATATATGGGAGATATGAAGGGGATTACTCTGAAGAGATACGTGAACCCCATCACTTACTACCCAGGAATATTATAAAAACCCAAGCATAAGGAAAGATGGATTATTTCCTGGAATTGTTCATAACATACATGGTTTCAAGAATCCATTCACCTGTGTGTTTAGAGTAGGTTGGAATTAGGACTGGGTGAGTAAATTGGGTCAGGGGGCAGAGATAATGGAGCTGCTGGCTCCTTCACCTGAGGGAAGAGCACAAGCTGGGGAATACAAAAACCCAGGGTAGCTGCTGGTGCTTTAACAGGAATAGAGAGGGATTCAACACAACAATGGCCCAAATGCTGCTTTTGTTTTTGTGGAGGGGGTATACAAACTCCATGCTTACCAGAAGGGGTTAAAGGAAAGTACTGGACCCTCCTCACCAACTCTGCAGAACATACTCCAACTGGAGAAGGGGTTGAAAAGGGAGCAACTCAGCTCAGAAAGAGGAAGGCTCAGAAAGAGGAGGCACCTACCCTGAAGATTCCTGAGAAGGGGGCCAGAGAAGCCTACCCCAGGGAAGTGAGATTATATGCTGAGTCAACTGGGGCTGATGGTTTGGTGACCTTTTCTTTCCACCGTATCTGGGACTGAAAAGTGGGAGAGTAAATCAGGGGGCACTTTTAGGGGCCAGATATTGTTGATCCTCTGAGGGCTCTGGATCAGAGTCCAGTGGAATGGGTGGCCTTGAATGAGTAGCCCTACCACTATCCACAGTACAGGAGGGACTCGAACCATTAATACTCATCACCACATCTCTGAGCTAAGTAGGACCAGGACCATAAGACCAGCCCACTGGCTATGTCTACACTTGGTAATTTAAGTCGACTTTAACTAAGTCGACTTAGTGTGTCCACACTTAAAAATAAAGTCGACTTAAAGGGGAACTTAAAAAGTCGACCTAGAGTGTCCACACTGGATGCCTAGGTCGACTTCTAGGGGATTAGGGGGACGTAGGGGAGGTCCACGGGGGCCGGGGGGGCACCCGTTGCCCAATGCCAGGGGGCTCAGCCTTTGCCCCATTGTACCTAGGTACAATGGGGGAAAGGGGGACAGGAACCCTGGCAGGGCATAGGGGCAGGGTGGGCAGGGCTCTGCCCTGCCAGGTGGGGGGGCATGCCAGGTTACCCCTGTGCCCCCCCTCCTGGCAGGGAAGGCATTGGTGTAGCCCTGGGGTAGCCCTAAGTCGACTTAGGGCTACCCCACATCTACACTGGCTTAAGTCGACTCTAGGGAGTCGACTTAAGCCTTAAGTCTACTAAGAAGGTGGTTTTATCAAGTCGACTTAATTTTAATTAAGTCGACTTTATTTTCCTTAAGTCGACTTAAGCAGCTTGCTTAAGTTGACTTAAGGAAACTGTAGTGTAGCCGCAGGGTAAATTAAGTCGATTTAAGCAAGCTTAAGTCGACTTAATTTACCAGTGTAGACGCAGTCACTGTGGCGGAGGCACTAGGAGTGCTAACCACTAGCCCATGTAACCCACCAAGGACTCTTGTATTTTGTGGAGAATATGGGTAGTACAGTGTCCCAGGTCTGATAGTAGGCCAAGAAAAGAAACCAAAACAAAAACCAGGGATGAATATTGAACAACTGCTAAAAAGTTCAGCTTGCTGCCCAACAGCAGCATCAGCATCAGCAGCAACAGCTGATTAAGGAGAAGCAGTGCAGAAGCAAGACAAGAGCAGCAACTCATCTAATAAATGGCAACACAGCTGGGGTAACCTTGAGCCTAGCCATGGGAAGGGGAAACACTGACTTAAACCCCCCTATCCTGGTACAGTTGACCACAATGGGGTCTGCAGACAACCTTGAGGTATTCCTTGTTATGTTTGAGAAGATGGTGGTCACAGCCCAAGGCCTACGGAGAGCTGGACCACTGTACTGACCCCCTACTTGACTCGACTGGCCTAGGTGGCATATTGGGGTCTCAGTACAATGACTGTCCAAGATTATGTGCATGTCAAACTGGACATTCTAGATACCTTCCACATTTCCCCAGAAACCTAATGACTGCCGTTCTACCTTGAAAAATTTCCCCCAGTGCCCAGTCAAGGGCAGTTGCCCAGAGCTTGCAGGAGCTCCGCTGATGGTGGCTCCAGCTAGAGAAATGTACTGGGATTCGGATGGGAGAAAAGATCATCACAGAACAATTCACCCAAATCTTTGCATGAGAGGGATGTGAGTGGGTGGTGAGACATGGCCCAGAAACTTTGACACAGATAGAGGTCATTGACAGAGAATATCTCATTTCCTTTGGGATGGGGGCTGAAACACTGTAAGTCATTCCTGCACACCGTTGGTCCCTGGGTAACTAAGGGAGCACAAAGGCCAAGAGAAAACACTGGAAGTCCTACTCCCGCTGCAATCCAAGAGTGTTCTGCTAAGCCCAGCAGAATGATCTTATTCAAAGGGATTTTCCCCCCATGAGTAAATCAACCAAGAAATCCATATCTCTCACAGGGAGCTGTTTTGCATGTAGTCAAAAAGGACATTTCAGAAAGACTGTTCATTCATAAACTGTAATTAAAGGCATGCCTGGACAGCTAATAAGAAGGCTTAAAAGATAGCCCTTGGAAGATCATGATCCCAGTACAAGTAGATAGACTCAGGCTGATCCAGACCCTGGCCCAGAAAAGGATGGTGAGGACCAGAAACCAGAAGTGAAGCGGGGACATAATCTCTCTCTAATGTATACACAGGGACATGTGATTCTATCCAGCAAGAGAAGTACAACTGACCTGGCTAGAACACACTGAAATATATGAGTGGAAGTGGCAATGATATTATGAGTAGAAGTGGTCTATCTGATCATACAGGGGCATGACTGCACATTCTTCAAAGAAGTGGTTGAGGGGTAGCAGGATGCCCCTGTAGAGAAGGCAGAGTTGTGGCTGGAAGATCTAGAAAGGCAGCAGATGGCTGCAGTGACTGAGAGGGAGTCCAGGGAAGAAAAGCTATCAAAGGAGGATGAAGACCCAGGACCACTCTCACAGATGAAGGCCCTGTCACCTGAAATTGACTGGAACTATAAGGGCTTGCTGCCACCATCCAACCTAGACCTGCTGTTTCACAAGGGGGACTTTGTGGAGAACAAATAAGTGATCTGACCCTAAGCAGGCTTTATAGGAATTTGCTCCTGAAGACAGTAAAGTACTGGACCCCCAGCAGTTGAAACAGTGGTGCCATTTCAAAATGGCAGAGGAGAGGGTGTACAGGGCAACAAAGGATCCTAAGATAGAGGAGACAAAAATGCAACTTCTAGTGCCAAGGCTATTCTGAAAGGGATTGCTGCAACTGGCTCATACAGCACTGTTGGGGAGGTGGAGGTCACATGGGGACAGAAAAAACTCTTGACAGGATAACACAGATTCTACTGGCTGGCATCCACCCCGAAGTGTAAGATTACTGTGCTTCATGACTAGAATGCTGGTATATGAGCCAGAAAAAGGTTCCCAAGTCATCCTTGTACGATGACCTAATGTGGGGCTGTCCTTTGGAAGAATAGGTATGGACATGGCAGGCCTGCAATAGAAGCCCACAATGGGGAACAAGTACATACTGGTGATTTTGGACTGTGATAACTTGATGCCATTCCTGTCCAGGCAGCAACTGTGGCTGTCATTGCCAGTGAAACTCATAAAAGTATTTGCCCAGATGGGATTCCCTAAAGAAATATTGACAAACCAAAGGATGAATTTCACCTAACAGTTGCTGAAGCAGCTATGCGACCTACTGAAAGTCAAGTCCTTAAGGATGTCAGTGTATCACGCCCCCAAACCAATTCACTGATCAAGTGGTTCAACAAAACATTGAAGAACATGTTGAGAATGCTTGTGACTCCCTGAGCCCAATCAAGTGTCTCTGGTTACCCAAATGTCATGTACCTAGCGTACATCATGGTTGGGTAGAGGGGGTCTGACATGACTGTGTGTGGACAAAGTTCAAGCCCTGGTAGGCTGCCTCATCTCTTTCACAAAGAAACAAGCCTGATAATTTTTACAATTAGCAGCGTACTACTGTCAGTTAATCCCAAATGTTGCTACCATCACTGCTCTTTGAAGGGCCTGATAAAAGACACCACAACCAAAGGGGATGGACCAAAACTTTTGACAAGGCATTTAGAGCACTCCTAGACAAGCTGAGCTGGGAATGGATACAATTCCATCCGGACTTCTCAAAAACCTGTATTCTTCAAACTGAGTTGTCCAGTGTTAGACTCAATGCAGTACTATTTCAGGTATTCAGAGAAGAAGAGCATCCAATTCCCTATCTCAGCAAGAAGTTGTTCCCACAGGAGGTAGCTTACTTGGTGACTGAGAAGGAGGCCCAGATGGTGAAATGGGCCTTTGATGTCCTATGCTATTACTTATGCAGGCAGCCCTTCCAGCTGGTAACTGACCATTCATCTCTCCATTGGCTGAACTCAATGAAGGACCATAATCCATTATGCAGTACACCCTCTCACTAGGTGGTACATCAGGCAGGCACAGAAGATAAAAATGCTGACTTCTGTTCAAGAGACGGTGGGACTTGAACCAGCTGCAGGACACCCCAATCCTGGGTTTGAGGGGGAGGGTGTGATGAGGTATTCAAATCTCATGCTGGACCAGCAGGAGTTAAAGGATAGTACTGGGCCCAGGTAGCCCCACTTCTCTAGCCCTGCAGAGCATGTTGCAACTGGAGAAGAGGTTGAAACAGGAGCAACCAAGCTCAGAGGGAAAGGCTGAGGAGGAAGGCAGACCTATCCTTAAGGTTCCTGGCAAAGGTGCCAGAGAAGACTCCCTTAGGGAAGTGAGACTACAGTACACACTGTGCCCAGCAAGGGCTGACAGTTTGGTTAAATTTTCTTTTTGTTTTCACTTAATCTGGTACTGAAAGCTGGGAGAGAAAAGCAGCAGTAAAAAGTGACTCAGGGAGGATACTTACAGGGGACTTTGGGGGCTAAATACCTTCCTAGGACCTTGGGTCAGAGCCCAGGGTAGTGGGAACATCTGGGCTCCCCTACCAGTCTCCTCAGTACAGGAGGGACTCAAACCACTGGTATGCCTCACCACACTTCTGAGCAAAGAAGGATCAGGACTGTAAGGCTGTGGGGTGGGGGAAAACACTAAGCATGTTAACCGCTATGCCACCAGACCCAATAAGGACTCTATTACAGTTCTATTTTTGTTCGAGAAGGTCTGGAGGAGCAAGAGTGGAAGCCCAGGTGCTATGGCTCTTTTATCAGTTGTGGAGGGGGAGCCCTAAAAACTTTGCTTATAAATTCTCAAAAATCAGGGATTTCAGTCATTCTCTGCCATTCTCCTGCCCAGGCTGATGACAACACAACTCTGCATTGCAGTTTGGAACAAGGAAAGCACCAGAGCTGGTACACCTCCACATTGAATCAACACAGATGCAGTGATGGTATGGAACCAAGAAACCAGAGGGTACCAGAGAACTATGTGATAAGTGAACTGTAAAACACTGTAATTTATACTGGATAACTGGAAACAAAGTGAGGCTGCCAGCGTAAGAAACTAAGTTTGGGTTTTTCTTTTCAAAGCTTTCTTCTGTAAGATCTTCCCTCTACAATAAATGGATCTGCTGTTTGTTTTGTCTGGTGTGTTTATCCCTTCACTCACATAGATGGGTTTCAATTCACTGTGCATGGGCCGTGACTAGGGGAATGTGAGTTAATAGTTTCTGCGCTTGATTCTCCACTGTCTTAAACCCTGTGTGATCAATGACACCTGTGCAAAGAAAATAAAATGCTATCATTTTGATTAGATATCATTTTATTGCCACTTGAGATTCACTTTGCACAAGTGTCAATGACTATACAAAATAAAAAGCAGAGGAGAAGCAAGCCCTATTTTCAACTCTCTCAATTCTTGTGTTTTATGTAGACTGTAGTTAAGTAGGCTAATAAATTACACCTCTTCTTTTGGGTAGTAACCTACTTTGCCCCATTGCATAAAGACGTATACTAAACAGAAGGGAGAATGAATCTCCTCTGTGTTTTGTACACACACCACATTCTCCTGGAAATATGCAATCAGGGATTGTGTGTAGAAAATAATAGAAAATTACATTCTTTTTTTTTCTAGCTGTGCCTTTAGCAAAATTACTGTGCCATGAGTGAGTGTAGAAAAATTTCACATAAAATACAATCTTGCACTCATATAAATAATGTGACTCTCAGAAAAGGAAGACCACTCATAAAGGTATCCTTATGAAACAAAAGTGATTGAGCTGTATTCTGTTCCTGGTTTGGCAAGGATCTGAACCTCATCTGATGTGTGTTTAAAACTCATAAAACAGAAAGTAAAACACATTTGCTTTAAATGCTCTCCTTAACCCCCACAAATATTTCTGAAATGCACAGGATGAGATCAGGGCTCAAGAAGAGGTGACAGCGTAACCAGCTTGAGAGGCACTAAAAGTGTTCAGTCATTGCAAGCATGTTAGTGTCTGATAATTCCTGAATAATTTGAAGTCAAAGGGGGAAATAATTATGCTCATACCTTTCCAATTCAAACACTGCACAGGACATTAATATCAGGTTATGAATTATTAACAGCAAATTAATATTGAAGTTGGGAACTTACTCAACATAATAAGTGCCATAAATGGGATCATCAATTTTCTCCCAGCCATATGGAAGCTCTGAAAAACAAAGAGTTGATCTCTCTCAGTAAATACAGCACAGAATGCCAAGATTTCTAATAATGAAAGAGCTTTTATTGGGTGCTGAGTGTAGCAACTGGATAAGAAAGTTGGATATAGTGCGCAAAGCCAATGCCAAGTTTTAAGACATATGTCATGGCAGTGGCAAATAGTAGCGGCCTAAAAATTGGCACGCCAGCTCAGAATTCTGTCTCTAGAACAATACATTTTAGCTGAGCTACTTCTTATGCTGTAGACAGCTATATCGACCAGCAACAGCAGCATATCATATATGACCTCATTGCCCAGTGATATGTTGGGATTCTTCTTTCAAAGGTACATACAGCATATAGTTGTATTTACTTAAAGGGAAGCTCTCAAGATAAAAATCATATTAAAAACTCCCAATATTGTCCATATTACTGACCAGGATATAGATTATTACTACTGAGGGGGAACCTCACATAATACTTAAACTTAATTTTTAATAATTTACAATGTTTAATTTTTGCACTTTACTCAGCATGGACTCTAATAAAATCACTGTAATAACCAAACTAAGCACCTATGGCATACAGCTATTTTTATCAAAACATTTTTCAACCATTAACTAATACTCACAACTCACCTCTGAGGGAAAAATAAATATTGCTATCTCCATTTTACGAATAGGACAACTGGAGCATAGAGATGAAGTGATTTCCCAAGAGTCACCAACAGAGGTGGTGTTGGTGCTGGGGATTCCTTTTTCAAAATGGAATCTACTCACAAAAATCACACTGGTCTAGAGCTCAAAAGCAGCAATATTTAGTATATGCATATATGTTCATGATACATATTTATCAATCTATACCTTCGTCCCATCCATCCACTAGCCTGTGTTATACAGGCGGTAAGACAAGATGATTTAATAGTCTCTTCTGACCACGAAAACTGCAAAAATCACACTTCTATAACAAGTTCCAAAGGGGTAGCCATGTTAGTCTAGTTCAGAAAAAAAAACAAGGAGTCCTGTGGCACTTTTAAAGAATAGCAAATTTATTTATCGCATGAGCTTTCACGGGAGAAAATCCCACGTTGTCAGACACTTAACAAGTACCTATGAAAATTATTCTATACTTAAAATCAACAATTAACATTTTAATGACTTTAATTGCATGGTCATGGAGTAGAATATAATCGTGTGTGTGTGTGCGTGAGTGCGTGCGTGCGTACAGGTGCACATGCAATACACACAAGCACACAGGGGTTATGCTGTTCTTATAAAGGAGTCAAGTGGGTATGGTTAGTATTACCATTTGGGGTGAAAAAACCCGAAAGTAGTAAACCAACCCCATGGAGTGAATAATCATCAATGTTAAGACAAGATATATTTGATGGAGGCTTTGATTCTCAAATCTATGAGCATTCCTAGCCTATTCCTATTTGGAGTAAGAGGAGAGGAGGGCAGAATGTGTGATCATGTAATTAAAGAATGAGGTTGCATGGCCAACCTTCAGTCTGGTATTTGTTAGCTTTGGAGTGCTTGACTTTGCAACTTTATCACAGTATTAATATAGTTAGTTTAGACGAAGTAAATATATAAACCTAGGTGAGCTAGAACCATCGGAGTTCATATGCAATGGGAATCTACACCTACATGACTGAACTTAGTTGTTATAGTCTGACTAATCACTCCTTGATGGGCTGTAAAGGGCTGACAGGAAAGAAAAATTTAAATGACAAAAATAAGCTTGGAAGAGCTGCAGCCAGGAACAGCTTTTAAAAATAATCTCTGCTGGATACCTCTCAAAGACACGTGTGCAATAGTAAACTCTGGTTTTGGTCTGACTGAACCGGTTTAGACTGCTTTGGTATCTTAATGTGTAGGCAGAATTTCTGGCAGCAGCACTCCAAGGGCAGGTCTTCCTGTCACATTGTCCTGTGCAGGAGTTTCTGCTTTGACTGTGCCTGAAGCTATAAAGAATGAATAATCCTCCTGTGAAGAATGGCAGATGGTAGTTAACTCAAAGAGGAACTTCACAGAGAAGTAATTTGAAGCTCAAAAGCCTGTACCTTAGTTTTCTTAGTCTAAGGTTTTCAACTAATTGCAAAATTTTATGATAATGATCGAGTCTTTCTAAAGTAAATCAAAACTTGAAGCCATTCTGAATTTGAAAAAAAATTGTGTCTCCTTTGCTGAGGTTAATTTTAGTATTGCAACAGCAAACACACAGGTGCAATATAATTTATTTAAATAACAAAGAGATCAATAGTGCAAGGTTTTGTGGTTGTCCTCTCCAGATACCTCACCAGAACTTCAGAATAATCCAATAAAAGAGATTCATCCTAGAAAATCCTTTACAAGTTTTACAGTGCTCTGTATATCCTGAGTGTTTGGTTTATGCCCTAAGGATATTCATACACAAGGCAAGTAGTGCATAGGTCCTATACTGACTGGCTGTACAGAGGTAAATTTTACCCTCAGTGCACATATGATGAACAAAACTCATATTTATGTCTTGCTATGAAGGCTCAGTGCTTTGATTTTAAAAGTACTTACTCATCTGGGACACAACAATACAAGGTATTTGTCTTAAGACACAGACACGCACTATATTTTATCTTCATCGTATGAGGCTTTCCTATTCCAATTTATTGTGATAACCTAATTATCATAAAGTTACTCTCCATGAGAGAACAAATTAAACATGTAGATAGTAAATATTTCTAACTAACTAACTAACTAACTAACTAACTAACTAACTAACTAACTA
>ML685809.1:14971036-14989939 GCA_007922175.1 Pelusios castaneus
CTAACTAACTAACTAACTAACTAACTAACTAACTAACTAACTAACTAACTAACTATATAAAATTAGCAATGTTCTATCATTTGGTTTCTTTCATTTGTGGAATCTTTTAAAAGTTTATTGTATTGTAAGTTTGATTGGAATTGGAAGTACACCATTCCTCTTTAGAATTATACCCTTTTAAGATTATACCTAAAGAACCCAGATAGATTGTATTTTTGTGTGAATATACAAAAATAATTTGATAATTTACTAGCCTATCAGTCCATGTCTTTCTAATATAATAATGCAGAACAGTATTTATGAACTGGTCCAACTACTGAGATTTCAGATCAACAATCCCATTTTCTAGTATAAAAATCTGTAAAAGTTTAATGAATTGGTCATATTAACGAGAGCCCATTTTATTTTTTTAAATGGACTAAACCAGTAATTATCTAACATCATAGTATAGTCACTGGATTGGAAAAAATGAAATTTAAAAATCACCTTTGTGTACCATAACAATAGATATAAGCTCTCTATAAGAGTATGCTCTAATTTCATTCTTCCATTTGAGATGCAGCCTGTGAGCTATATTTAATTAAAATTCTATGCAGAACACTAAAATGGAATTGCCAGAGTGCAAACCCTGAGCTGCTAGCTGAAGTTTGCAAGATAAGGTTAGAAGAGCATAGTTTACTGTATAGCTGTTGTTAGAGGACTCTTCTGCTACATTTGCTTTAAGCAGCCTCGTGATTATTTTTCATATCATTAAATAGTGGCATCTATTCTGTTTTCACTGTGGAACTGAAAGATTACATGAAGGCAACACTTTCATGTTTTATAAAATAGCAAACTAGACAGTTGAACAATTGTGGATGTGTGCACTGCAGTTACTCTTCTTCATTCGGTTCACTGTGTCTGGTGCTGATTGTCGTGGATGAGAAGCAAGCAGTAAACATTTATAAAAGGACATTGTTCTAGACACAAATGGAAGAGGCTACTTCTCACAACAGTAATTTGAGTTGGGAAGATTACTAAATTACACTGTGCTTTCCATTTGTCCTTTTGTGACAATGCGATACAGAGTTGTATAAACTTTGTCATTTCTGCAACCAGCAGTGTCACAGAAATAACAACATTGGGTCACAGATTTTTGCATAAATGAGACAAACTCTGTTCTCTTTTATGAAACCCCGTTGACTTCAGTGAGGTTACCCAGACTAACAGAGAGGAAAATTTACTCCCACATTGCTTACTTTATCTTTTAAAAATTAATATAATATTTCACCTTCAGGGTAAGATCATCATTCAGATGGGATTTCTTCAGATGATCTAGTAGAGAGGTTGGTTCAAGACAATTTGTAAAAAATGTAAAGGTCAAAGCCCGCAATATCTAGTGCAGGGTTTGGACAATACAGATATTAAGTTTGAACATAGAAATTCCTCCTTTTGTGACCATATGTGCTGGGTATGCAGCATACACACAGTGTAAATTGTACAGTTTACATTTCATCCATTGCCAGAAAAATGGAATCCGGTTACCAGCACAGTGGTCCTTGTCTGTTACAAAAAGAATCTGTAGCCTTTGCTTATTCCTACGCTTAGCTTGTATGTATGTATCTTATCTTATATATGTATATCTTTCTTTATAAGTTTAAGAAATCCTAATTTTTATAAAAATATACTTAGTATAAGTAGGGAAGTTAGCATAACTTCTATATTAGGAGCTGAAATGCAAGAGACCTACAGGCCTCATAGTAAAAATTTCCAAGATGAGTCTGTATGTAACAGCTTTGCAAGTAGGTGTAGTTGAGAAGTTAAAATTATCAAAGGGTGGATCTTGTTTTCCTGTGATCAGACAATATCAGTTCCTAATATAATATAGGTGAAAGGTGAATAACAACTTTAAGCGAGGAATTAATTCGTAAACAAGTAAGTGGAAAGGTGACATGGAATATTATGTTAGGGAAAATACATCAATTGTACGCATGAACCCCTTAACTAATAATCTGAAGGTACCCCAATAATTTCTGGGGTGAGGACCCCTATTTGGGTAAGGAAGAATGAAATCATTTAATTTATTTTTAGAGGGGTATAAAGGTATAGAGGCTATAATGTGTAAGAAAAGGTATTTAAGATCCTAGAATTTGGTAAGCTATGAAGCTTCCACATCTTTCACTCTGAAACCATCTTGCTTGAGCCAAGAATTTTCAAAGATCCACTGCTTATTCTTTCACTTTATTATTTTAATTTAGTTAAGTTTTAGTTAAGTTAGTTACGTTTGTTAAAGTTATTAGAGCCTGCGCTCCTCACCTCAACATCTTTACCCTAAGGGAGTGTAAGTATAAGCTACTTATAAATTGTTTTATAGAATATATATAGGTTGTTTTAATCTGTTATTAATTGTATAAGGTTTTGTATAAGACTTTGTTTAAATATATTTTATTGTATTTTTATCAGTTAAGACTTTTATAATTTTGATGCTCACGCTTTTGGCAATAAAGAATTGTTATAAAATGTCTTAAGAATCCTTTGTAACCCAAATAGTTCCTTTAGGCGGGAGTCCTTAGTTTGTAACTTCATCTGTGGTTGGATTTGGACTAGAACCTACTTCTGTAACAACTAAGTAAATCATCATAACAAGTATCTAAAATTCCAAATGATCAATTAAATTCAGGCTACAAATCCTGAATATTCAAGCACCATGCTCATGATTCACTTGAACCAGGTTTTTAAATACAGAGCGAGTCAACTTTTCAAATGTGTTAGTTAAATGCTCAAGTACTACAGCACCTTCACCAAGAAAGGTTTTAAAAAAAGATAAAACAGTTTTAATTTGCACACAAGCAGGTCATTTTAGTAATCGACGACAGTAACACCTCACTGCAGACTGTATATGCTAACAATTCATATGTTACTTCTCCTATCTGAAAAGGTGCTGCCTTTCACATGCATTCTTAATGGTGCCACTGCACATTCTCAGGGGATAGAAGGAAGGGAAACATTATTATCATTATACACTGAGATGAAGAAAATCCATTTCCATCATCAGAAGGAAGGACTCTTATTGCTGTAGTTCATGTAGTACTTGCTGTAAACCATACTGGGGAGAGAAACAAAAGCTATCCAAAGGTTTTGGAACAATATGCCCAGAGAGAAATGAGAACATCTGAACAAAAGGACAGTGGGATTTTTCTTGAATCAGTCACAGTAAGAAAAGATTGAAAAAGAAAAACACGTCTGCTGTTACTGAAAGTGATTTTTGTGTCTAATACATGGAAGAAATTGTTCAAGAAGAATTCACTGCAGTGAAAAATACTATCCCTATAAAGCTATCAAGTCAATGTCCGCTTGGGTCACTTTCTCTGGAAAAGGCCAGTTGCACAAATTAAGACTCCTTGTGGAACCTGTACAACAGATTTTCCAGATAATATTGAGTTTTCCATTCACTGATCTGTGTTCTTTGCTCATTTTGTATTGGTTTGACTCTCCTTTTCTCCTTCCCCATTCCCTATTCTGCTTGTGTCTTCATAACCCAATTACATCCTTGACAAATATCTCATTCATGTTGTGTTAAAAAAAATAGTACGGGAAATAAGTACTTGTAGTCCAACTTGAATTATGCTCAGTTCAAGTCTCTATAAAAAAATCCTTTCTGAATACTAGTTAATCATTTAAGTTTAGGTGCTCAGTTGATGCTATCAAACATCCAAGAGAACGTTCATATTAAGCACTTGAGAGATTATATGAAACAAATACAATAGCTGAGCTGTTTCCATTTGGGAAGGCTTATAAATCACCTTACAAAACTCAGGAAAAATGTATCAGGTATTGTATTCTTTTAGATAGTGTGACAAAGTCAGGCCAGAGGGTTTTAAAAGGGTGCATGAAGGCTGATATGTGAGTACCAGAATGATAAAGGCCCTTTTCCCTACAGGTAGGAGAGAGGGAATTATCACATAATTAATCGCACCTGAGGCCAGGCAAAGGCTGCTGCAGCCCTATTAAAAGCCCCATCTGTGCCAGAAACAGAGTGGTGGAACAGAGGGAGGCAAGCTGCCAAAGGCTTGTAGGAAGTAGGAGGAGAGTTTCCCCCACAAACCAGGAATATAGTGCCTCTTCCCAGGGGAAAAGGGACTCAGGCACCAGCCTGAAAAGATTGACTGGGACCACCCAGCACCAAAACTGCACCACAGCAGCAACTTCACTATACAGCCAGAAACTGGTACTCTGGGGGGCTGGGCCTCATGGACGGACAGCCTCACCCACTCTGTGGAGTTGGGGCTTGACCCACCAGGACCTAGGGGAGTGAACGGCCTTGTACTGACCAGGGCAGATTGGTAGGCCTACTTTGCCAGGGGAGATGGCGACCACCTGATAGAGCCAAGGGTCCACCCTGCCATAATAGTTATTCAATACAAGTCAAAGAAGTCTGTAAAGGGCAGCCATCAATGTAGCTTTGTTAGCCTCATGTTGCTATACCCCTCTAAACTCTAAAGTAACAGTTTAGAGACAAAAAGATGAGGTGATGAACAAAATAAAATGGCAAGCAGTCTCACATCCAATGGACGAATGGACTGCTCATCTGCTTGAGGATGGCTTAAGAAATAATATAGGTAAGTATTTTATCTGGTTAAGGTGAAACTGTAAAAGCGTTTCAGAGAAAACTGTTCAGGTTTGCAAATACTGACAGCATTTAAAATTGGAAAATGCAGATTAATGATGCCAACCAGCCCCATATTAGCTTACAAAACAAAGGATATTAAAAAAAAACTGATCAAAAACTTGAAGGCTAAATCTCTCACTACCTTATCTCTCAATGGGTGCGTCTACACTTAGAAATTAAGTCAACTTAAGCTTGCTCTACTTAAGGAAAATAAAGTCGACTTAATGAAAATTAAGTCGACTTTATTAAACCTACTTTTAATTCAACTTTAGGCTTAAGTTGACTTCCTAAAGTCGACTTAAGCCAGTGTAGACCTGGAGTAGCCCTAAGTTGACTGCACCAATGCCCTCCCTGTCGGGTGGAGGGCACAGGGGAGCCTGGCATGCCCCCCAAAAGGCAGGGCAGAGCCCTGCCCACCCTCCCCCTATGCCCTGCCAGGGTCCCTGTCCCCCTTTGCCCCATTGTACCCAGGTACAATGGGGCAAAGGCTGAGCCCCCTGGCACCGGGGAGGGGGTGCCCCCCCTGCCACCGTGGACTTGCCCAAGGTCCCCCTAGCCCGTAGAAGTCAACCTAGGCGTCCAGTGTGGATGCTCTAGGTCGACTTTGTAAGTTCCCCCTTAAATTGACTTTAAATTTAAGTAAGTGTGGACATGCTAAGTCGACTTAAATAGTTGACTTTAAATCGACTTAGTTAAGTCGACTTAGCTAAAGTCGACTTAAATTACCAAGTGTAGACATAGCCAATGTGACTCTTATCTCACACATATTAGAACAAACAATGCTGCAATCAGAGACAAAGCTGAGCTACTCCAAAAAGTGTTCTAAAAAAAAAAAAAAAGAGGTTATCCACCTGGAAATAGTCCATGAAAAGACCACTTGACAGTGCATTAAATAATGTAATGTTTTGTCAGTTTTCTCTGAAAACAAAGAGCCAACGGGTAAGTTCTCAATTGTCTGTTGGACGTCAGGAGCCAGAGCAGAGTTCTGCAACCAAGAACCCCTTTTCATAGTTACAGAAGAGGCCATAACTCTACAGGAAGCAACCACCACATACAAAGCTGACTGTAATGACTTGCAGATGGCATAAATAGCCTTCTACAATGAAAGCCTTAAAATCTTCCCTGGAGGATTCTGGCAACTTGTCTATAAAATTTGTCACAACTTTCTGATTTACGAAGTTTTACTTTGATAAAAATATTTGGTGATTGGCACCATGCAATTGTGATGTTGGGGAGGAAAATTTGTTCTAACTCATCAAGTCCAATCTTTCAGAATCCTTGTCTTTTGACTTATATTTTCCCTCTCTCATTAGCTGCCTTTGCAACAAAAGAGAGTTAGGCACTGGATATGTGTAGAAGTATTTGAAACCAGAAAGAGGCACATACCAGTATGCTTTACTGTAGGTGGAAAGGATGCTGTGATTTCCAAGAGTCTTTGAAGGTTCCAAGATCACTTCATTTGTGGGCAAAACAAACAAGGCATCATGTGGCACTTTTAAAGACTAACAAATTTGTTTATTGCATGAGCTTTCATGGGAGAAAATCCCACTTTGTCAGACACTTTGAAGATGGGGAATTTACAGAATGGGAGGAAATTAAATGCAGGGAAATGTATGACAAAGGATCAGGTCAGGCTCTTTACACCAACATCCCAAACAAGGACAGATTACAAGCCATTAGAAGAACCATCCCAGATGATGCCACAGTAAACCTCATGGCTGAACTTTGTAACTTTGTACTCACCCACAACTATTTCAGATTTGAAGATAGTTTATACCTTCAAGTCAGTGGCACTGCTATGGGTACCTGTATGTCCCCACAATAGACCAATATTTTTATGGCCAACTCAGAACAACACTTCCTCACGGCTCATCCCAAAACACTTGTACTTTACTTAGCTACATTGATGACATCTTCATCATCTGGACCCATGGTATGAATGCCCTTGAAGATTTCCACAGAGATTTCAACAATTTCCACTCCACAATCAAACTTAGCCTGGAACACTCCCCTCAGGAGATCCACCTTCTGGACACTACAGTGCAAATTAAAGATAGACATATAAACATCACCCTATACTGAAAACCTGCTGATCACTATAGTTACCTACATCCCTCGAGCTTTCATCCAAGACATACTACACGATCCACTGTCTACAGTCAAGCCCTAAGATATAACCTCATTTGCTCTGATCCTTTGGACAGAGACAGACATCTTCAAGATCTCTATTAAGCATTCTTAAAATTATAGTACTCTCCCATGGAAGTGAAGAAACAGATTGACAGAGCCAGATGGGTACCCAGAAGTCAACTACTACAGGAGAAGCCCAAGAAAGAAGACAACAGAATGCCACTGGTCAGCACATACAACCCCCAAGTCAGACCTCTAGAGTACATCATCAAGGATCTACAACCTATTCCACATGACGATCCCTCATTCTCTCAAGCCTTGGGAGACAGACCTCTCCCTGCTTACAGACAGCCTCTCAACCTTAAACAGATACTCACCAGCAACTACAGACCAAACAATAGAAACATTAAAGCAGGAACATATCCCTGCAACAAACCATGTTGCCAACCTTTGCCCACATATCTACACAAAAGATACCATCACAGTACCTAATCAAGCCAGTTACTCCATCAAGGGCTCATTCACCTGGTCATCCACCAATGTGATTTATGCCATCATGTGCTGGAAATGCCCCTCCCGCCTTATATATTGGACAAACAGGACAGTCTCTATGCAAAAGAATAAATGGACACAAATCTGACATCAGAAATCATAACATTCAAACACCAATAGGGGAACACTTCAATCTCACTTCTCATTCCATTGACAACTTGTTAACAGTGGTGCTCAAACAAATGAATAACAAATCACAGTTTCAAAGAGAAACTGCAGAAAATTATATGTAAAGTTGACTCCGTTGCCTCAGGGTTAAACAGGGACTATGGATTTTATTCTCATTACAACAGGTGATTTGACCTCACCTTCCTTTATATGCTGTTCCCCAATGTTTGAATCCCAACACCTATTCTGATTTGCTGTTACAGCCTGACCTGATCCTGTGTCATATATTTCCCTGCATTTAATTTCCTCCCATTCTGTAAGTTCCCCTTCTTCAAAGCGTCTGACAAAGTGGGATTTTCTCCCATGAAAGCTCATGTTATTAATAAATATGTTAGTCTTTAAAAGTGTTACAGGATTCCTTGTTTGTTTTGCTGACCTTAACTAACACTGCTATCCTTTTGGAACTTTATGTGTGGGGAAAGCCACTCTCCCTGGAACAAGTTATGGAGGGTCTCCTGAACAAATATCCAAGGCTGAAGCCATATGCCTCATGAGGTCTGGTTTGATTTAAACTCCTCAGGTACAGGGGAGGAAGAATCTGGCATTGCATGGTCATCTGGTGATGAAAGAGAATGGAAGCAAAGTCCATGGAATCTCTTATGGTGCCTGTAACAGTGGTTCAGGGTGAACTAGTTTAGCAGACGCAACCCTCATCTGTGGCTGCAGGATCAGAGGTTCAGTAGGGGAGGCTACCAGCAGAATAGGTGACCTTGCTCTGATTTGAGCCAAGGATCAGGACCTCACCAATTGTGAAATGCCCCATCGATTCCAAGGAGGTCACTGTGGATAGAGGTACAGCATTGATGATCAGTAGGAACTGCGACAAAAATCCTATTCCTGCTATTGAAGTGTTGCAGATCTCAGTACCGATGGTGATTCTTGGGAGGTCTCAACAACTTTTGAAAGCGATAGTGAGAATGGAAGGGAGAGGAGGAAGATGTCTCTGAGCATGACCTTGTGGAATCTTCCAAGTAGTCCACAGGCAGAGAAGTGGCAAATAGAAGTCGAGCCTCATTCAAAGTCCAGAATGCATGGTGCATTGGTTCTGAGAAAGGTCAAGCAACTGGTGCTTTAAGTACTGATAGGAGCCTTGTACTCATGCTGAGAACCAGAACAGATATCGGTACTAAGATGAAGCCAGCACCAGTCCCATAGAGGCACTGTGCACCGAACTAGTCATTGATATCGAATGCACCGCATCATTACTGGAATTTATGGAGAGTCAGGAACAGACAGACAAAGCAAGTCCAATACTGTCTGATCTTCCACTGGCATGGGAAGCCAGTGTCCACACCATTATCAGTGCTGAACTCAGACTGTGCCGGAGTCAATGGTATGGAGTCCACTTCCTTTCACACTGATAGTGGAGAGTGAATAGATGACCTTGCTCTAGCTCACATACAGGATGAATCATCATGCTGCCCTGCACTCCTCTTAGAAGGAGAGGGACCATCACCCCTATATTTGGAATGGTTCCTGTCAGTTTTATGAGACCTTTCCACAAGGCAAATAGTCTCTCTTCCTCCTGGGAGAGAAATCCAAACTTGGCAGAACAATAGACCATGCTGACTCAGATGTCCTTTGGTAGCTTGACAATCTCTAGAGGTCCCTGGTGCCAAAAGAGGACTTGTGTGCTGCTACAGAAGGTGTTGCTTCTCTTCTTGAATGACTGGCTGATGGATTACATTTCTTTAATATCCCTTCTCCGGGGCTCAGTAAACATTGACTGGGGAGGGTCACTATTGGGAATAGCTACACCACATGATGGGCAGTGTTTAAATTCCAGCGAGGACATCATACTGGGGAAAATCCCGTCTATTTTTAATAAACTAACCCTAATATATAAGATATATATTTTATATATACAGAAAAAAACTCAGACAGCACTGTATAACAAGACATGAGGTAAACATCACACAGAGCCACCAACTCAAGTGATGGATGGTAAAGAAATTGAGGGGTGGGGGTCAGGGCACCAGGGCCCTTAAATAGCCACAGGGCTAAGGTGCCGGAGGCAATGAATGCTACTCCTATGGGTAGTACTAGGCAAAGTTCTCTGGTTTTGATGTGCAGGGCATACACACAACTGAGTGGAATACATGTCTGCAACCACTCGAAGAAGTGAAACTATTTACAAGAAGGGAAGTACTTTTATGGAAATTCTAGGATTGGCCACACTTCTTTCTTGTGTGGCATAGGACTGATGTAGCATCAAATTTGCATGTGGTACTATGGGAAAAAATTGCTGTTGTTTTTCTTCAGAAATATTGAATTCTATTATATAAAGTGAAGTTTTCTGCTTTTGGTTGAGGGCCTTTAACTGCTATTGACTTTCTAGGGGCATAGACATGACAGGAATGGGTCTGGCATAAGAGCTCAGAATGGAATTCTGCCATGGGAGAAAAGGTTGCTTAGCATCTTGAAGATTGGACTTTGCATCTTATGGCTTTGGCTGCAAAGACAGAAAGTTTAAGGAGCACAAGCAGCCCAAAACAATTACTGGCACTGGCACAATTACAGTCAGTGGCATTTGGCATATTAAAAACAATGAGAGTCCTGTGGCATCTTAGGCTATGTCTACATTTGATAATTTAAGTTGACTTAGTGTGTCTACATTTAAAAATAAAGTCGACTCAAAGGGGAACTTCAAAAGTCGACTTAGAGCATCCACACTGGATGCCTAGGTTGACTTCTAGGGGCTTAGGGGGACCTAGGGGAGGTCTACAGGGGTAGGGGGCACCCCTTACCCAATGCCAGGGGGCTCAGCCTTCACCCCATTGTACCTAGGTGCCCTCCCTGCCAGGCTCCCCCTTTGCCCCCCCCCGGCAGGGAGGGCATTGGTGTAGCCCTGGGGTAGCCCTAATTCGACTTAGGGCTACCCCATGTCTACTCTGGCTTAAGTCGACTCTAGGGAGTCGACTTAAGCCTTAGGTCTAATTTAAAGGTGGTGTTATAAAGTCAACTTAATTTTAATTAAGTCGGCTTTATTTTCCTTAAGTCGACTTAAGCCAGCTGCTTAAGTCAATTTAAGGAAACTGTAGTGTAGACGCAGGGTAAATTAAGTCGACTTAAGCAAACTTAAGTCAACTTAATTTACCAGTGTAGACGCAGCCTTAAAGACTAACAAATTTCTTCCGGCATAAGCTTTCGTGGGCTCCAACCCACTTTGTCAGATGCAGGCATATTAGCAGTTAAATGAAATAACTAATTAGATTATCCAGTTAGAAAGCAAACTAAGGTGGAAAAGTAGTGTTTGTTTCAGATTTAATTCAACTCATTTGCACACTTACTACAAAGTCTCCATTAACCTTCATAAAGAACTTCACACCCAAAAAGATATTGGGTGACAGCGAGAGCCTGTCAGAATTTCCTCCCCACTTCTCCCCAGGAAGTTTCATGAGAGAATTTTGACTTTTCATCTTTTAAAAAAAATCTTTTGTTTTTTGTTTTCTGACAAAACAAGGAGGAGGGGGAATGATCTATCAGGTAAAAAATAAAACCAGAATATTTTTATCTTTCATTTTCACTGCAATTATTTACCCCATGTACACCAGGAATATATAAATGCCATTCATGCCTGTTGTAGCCATTCTAACTAAACTAACAGGCAGTAATCCCTGGATAAATACTGTGCTTCTGCTGCCTCATCATTCTTCTGGTATGAACCCTTTCAGCATAATCTGTTCAACACATCAATATTATGCAAATATTATTAGGCAAATAAATAGCATTGCCAACTCCAAGTATTACGTAATCATAAATCAGACCCCCAAATATAATGAGATTGGTTGAAAAATCATGAGATTTCTAAGGTAATAAGTCTGGGTTCTTTTTCCCCCTTTTTGTTTGTTTGAGCCTTTGGGGTCCATATTTTCAAACTATTCTCCATAGCCATGAGAGCCAAAAGCTTACATTTTAAAAATATTGAAAGCTGAGATTCTGACGTCATTTTCTAATTCTAGGAACTGGGGCTTTAACAGAAACAGCGAACATTAGGAAACCCATGTTTTTCTTTATCTTGTTTTGTTATTGTTAATTTTTTTTAATTGCAAGATTTGTTAACCATCGTACTACAACTTTCCCATGGCAACAAAGAGACCCAGAATAGTGAGAAACTGTTAATGGGCTGCTAAACTGGTAATTCCATTTGCACTTATTTTCTCATGCAAAGTTACACACTTGTTTAAATTTTATCAAACCACAAAAAATAATCAAGTCTTATAGAAATTATTACTTTTTTTTCCCCAGTGATGTCCACAAATCTGTAGGCACTGTAAAAACAAATAAAGATCTGGGGTAAAGTGTTCAAAAGCACATAAGCCCTAAAATTTCAAAAGGAGCTAGAAATTTGTGTGCCTCAATTTAGTATCTGCAATTTAAGACCTCTTACATCGTCCTCATTTTCAGAGGATATGTGCTCACACTTTCTGAAAAACAGGCCTCTTTAAAATGTTTCAACTTGGGCAACATAATTGAGGCATCCAAAATCACTAGATATGTCTGAAAATATAGGCTTAAGTGTCTAAGGAGCTTATCCCCAACACCTTTTCAAGTTCTGAAGACAGAATCAGTTTCCTCTGAAACATTTAAAGGGAGAATATTAATGAGCATTCTCAGTTTGCTAGCAGCTTGCTTCCCTTCATTAAATCCTATCTGATTTTTGTGCACAGCTGAAGTTATCATTTGCTCTACTCAGAGGTAGAAAATTACATGGTATCTTCATACAGTAGATAACAAGACAAAGTGGTTCAAAGCTTAAGATCACTTAAGATTCAGATTTTCCCTGCTCTGGTAAGAAACTATTATACCATGGATCAAAGGAAGGAGAAAGTCTTCCATATTATAGTGCCCTGGATGTATATCAGCCACATGAATTTTTGTAAATTTCAGGATTCAATAGGTAGGCCACTCTGGGGCCTGCTGATATATATTCAAACTCATCAATGCAGTCTTTACTTCCAGTTCTTTAGTCTTCTTTTCATGGCCTGCATGATTTAAAGGTTATTAAAAGAAGGACCATATTTAATAACCTCGATTAACCTTTTTACCGATTCTGATAGGATTACATCAATCTTTCTACAAATTCAAGCAGATCTATCATGGCATCATGTTAGTTGCTCTATTTATTTCCAGTTTTCCATGCTGCTTTATTAGTCATACAGGGTCAGACCATTAGTTTATCAAGTCCAGTATCCATTCTCACTAGTAGCCAACACTTGATGCTTTAGAGGAAGGTAAAAATGTGCTGTTATGTACATGATCAACAGGCCATGCTACACTTGTTAAAAATATTCCTTTCTAAACACTGGAGGCAATCAAATTTACACTCTTAGCAAGCCATTTGATTCACCTTTATCTTAACATGCATACCTACTAATTTTGTTAGAAATAGGCCCCAAAATTCAGATCTGAATTTGAACCGTGTCAAAATTCAGGGATGGTCAAAACTAGAGTTTTGTTTTGGAGCTATCGCTAGTTACTGGTCATTAAAAAACTATTTGCCCCCTTTTAAAATTCAGACACTGTATTTAACTATATCACTTTTTTTCCAGATTTTTAATGTAGTCTTGCAACTAATCAACTCACTTTTCTACCAAATACAGAAAACCCTCTTTACATCATGAAACCTGCTCTCACATATCTCTAAAAGTCCCCAGACAACTTTTCAAAATGTCATGTAGCACAATACAGTTCCTCTTTATTTTCTTTCCTGGGGAATTCTTCAGAAAAAGTGGTTATTCTGTATTTCAGTTCATACTGTACCCTTATTTTTCAGAACAGATAGTCAAATGTATAACAAATTATATCATCCAGGTAAGACTAAAATTAATCCAATATTATGTTTTGAGGGATAAACTGATTGCCTGCAAGTGGTGAGAAGAGAATTACTTCTTGGTCTCCCATGTCCAGCAGTGCAAAATTGGAGAGGTGCATTCATCAGGGAGGGAGTAGGGTATTAAATTCCTCAGCGGTTTAAGTTATTGATCACTATTTGAGACAGGATCTAAGATTAAATGGGCCAACAGTCATATTCAATATGACAAATTCTACATTTCTATATTTTTTTCTGTACCTTGTAATATGTAACCAGACTGCTCTAGGCACATCAGAAATTATTTACTACCATCCCTGGAGTGGCATAGCCTTTAGTAACATGCTCAACAGTTCTAGACAGTGTCCATAATCCTGGATTAGGTGTGTTCAGAGACTACAGTGAAGGACATGATATAAGAATAGTAGATAACTATGACTAATAAAAACAGATTTGACAGTAATAAAGATATTAGATCATCTAGATTTATATTACTTGATTAGAAATTATAATCTGCATTTAACTCCCCAGTGGCTTTATTGTTTTGTTGTAGAAATTTAAACAGAAGATGTAAAAATCACTTTGTTTTTGTTTTGCTTTGGCACACAATAGATCAGACTCTGCTTTAGTTACATATAACTACCTTCTGAAATGTACAGTCCTAATTCATCATTACACAATAGCATTGGTCATATTTATGGGGACCCTCAAATTCAGTCATTTCAAACTTCAAACATTACATTAGAAATCCCTTGGAAATCTAATGAGAAGGAAATATGTATGCATTTAGAAGATTATTTTCCTTTATTTGACTTGTAATACCATCTGCCAAAACTTACTCAGTCTCAAAATGTTTCTTTTTTGACAGAATCAGAAAGGAACTTTGCATGTGAAACACGCATCTGTTCTTTACTTAATCTAAAAATGACACATTTTGTTTGCATTCACAAGGGCATTTTGCAAATTTAGTGTCAATTAATATGCCAATTTGTGACATTGACAAAATCAGATTCTTAACTAAGTCACATTTCCTTCAACAGTTTGAACACTATGGAATAAAAATACCGTGCAGTTAAAAGGTCTAACAACATTTTGAGTATTAATTTATGAATATTCTCTGCCTGTTATAATGTTCAAAAATACTCCCACTTAGATGACAAAGGCAAAAGAGTAGGCAAAATAAGATTTGCACATTAACATTTCTAGTAGTTTGCAGCATTCCTTTTGTTTGGAAAATGACATGAAATTAACAATTGACAACAATTAGCATCACATATATTCCCCCCTCCAGTACAGAAAACCCCAGGAAGCTAAAGTTGAGCAAATCTTTTGTTAGTGAGACATAAACCACTTGAATCTCAGCAATAGTTCATGGGAATCTTCCCCCCCTCTCCCTCATTTTATAAACTAAAAACACTGACTTAGCTATGTGCCCCACAGAAGAGGCCTCTTGAATAGGTGGAAGAAATGTTTGAGACCCAGCTTTTCCACTAGAACTAAAGAGCCACTAGACTCATTTGTTTCTCAGAAGACAGTGAGGTGTAGGCAGTTTTGTAAACCACAGCTCTCTCCTACCCAAACACACAAAAAAGAAAGAGGGGTGCCCAGTCATGTTGGAAAGCAAAGAGGACTGGTTTGTGGAGTGTGGGAGGGGTGGGTCACAGCTTGTCACTTATGACAGAAACCAGGCAAAACTCAGCCATTGGAAACAAGAAAAAATGTGCCAGGAACCAACCCCCCAAAAGTTTTGCTGAACCTGGAGTGGGATATGGGAATGGACCTGACAAGAGAGTGACAATGAAAGAAGAGGGACACACACATCTGTGAACTGAGAAAGGGATCTGGACAACTCGCAATGATGTTGAAACAGGTGTTGCTGCAGAAATACAGCCAACCCCATATGTTGCTGTTTGTGACTTCTCCCAGATTAAATGATGTTCTCGCTTCCCTAACCTACCCCGTTCTCCTCTTTCCTTTCTTCCCCATCCCTTTTGAAAATGGCACCGTCATCACTAACTAAAGTGAAAAAGTCCTGTGACACTTTTAAAGACTAACAAATTTATGAGCTTTCCTGGCAGAAAATCCCACTTTATGAGACGCTTTGAAGATGGGGAACTCTCTTCACTCATGTTCCTTTCTGTTAAGCAGCAGAGATTTTCTGCAGCGGCAGCTGCACCATGAAATTAACTTGGACTGTAACTACAAAGAGAAAAACAAGGACATTAATATAAATGTAGAGTTTGCTAATAGGCTGACAGTGACTGCCTCTGCCAAGAGGCTGCAGGTCCATGGTGCCAACTTTGTTTTACAGCTGTTGCACCTTTACAAACCAAGGAGGGCCGACATCGTGAATATTGGTGGAGGGGAGAAAAAATAAGCCCCTAAAGTGCATGAAGCGTAGAGTTCTCTACATTTATAAGGGTTTTTGTGGAAGGCAGGGAGTTTATTTTGCTTTCATTATATTAGTTTTCTGTGGGAAAACAGACCAGTGAATCTGATGTGAAGCTAGTCTGTGAAATGCAAGGACCTAATTACATATCAAAGAAGAAAACAAGGAATAGACTAAATCCACAAATCCTCCCTGTAACTCAGTACAAAGGGCAGGTCTAGGAATTGTTCATATATATTCTATAGGCATATAGACTTTTCTTCAAAGAAATTAAGTTCTGCAGGCAAAAACTTACCTAATTATTGATCAGACAAGTAAAGAACAAACAATGGAGAGTTACAAACTAACCGAAATACCAAGGGAAAGAACTTCCCTATGACATAGAAATGATCTAGTTACATTGCTACTTCTGGGTTGAAGGTCATGTGGTATAATCCTACCCGAGGATCAGTTTTACAGAAGCATTGACAACGCAGTATAGCATTAAGCAGCAGTGAATTGTGGGACATATTATCCTCTAGATCAGGGGTTCTCAACCCCGTCAGTGTTGTTACACAGTTGGGAGGGCTCCCAACTGTACACAACACACTGGAGGCTCCTCTGCCACGAAGGCTCCCCTGGAAACCAGCACTTGCAGCAATGGATAAAATTGAAATGGCCCCCATTGCTGAAAAAAAACCCTGCCTCCAAAGGCAATTTTGGTGGCGGGTAGCCCTCTGCAAAAAAAGCTGCCACCCATGGCCCTTTTGGCGGCAGCGCTTCAAACAGCGTTCTTTCTGCTGCAGCAGAGTTGCCACCGCTCTCCATTTTGGTGGCAGCTATTAAAGGAGGCCGCAGCCTGCTGCCACAGCTCTTTTGGCAGTAAGGCAGGCTTTCAGCGACAGGCTGCTAGCTAGAGACATGCTCAGCTGCTATGCCGTGACACACTTTTGTGTCATGACACAGAGGTTGAGAACCGTTGCTCTAAATGATATGAAAAATCAAGGTCCTTTCTGCCTTGCTCTATTTGCTCTCCACATGAAAGTTAGAGACCCCTTGGCACTTCCCAGAACAGCAGGGGAAAACCCTTAGTGATGGCCAACATTCCCTCTCAGTCAAAATCCAATCTAATGACCAAGGCTGTGTAGGAACTATTGCCAGGTGCATGCTGGCTGCTCCAGTCAGCTACAAACAGAGTATGACAGAAGTCTGTTACTCACATGGGAGAAAATGCCTTTTTAAAAAAGAAACACAACTAAAACTTGTAACTATATTGAAGACTAGATTATACACATATAATTTATAAAGACTCATGAGAGACAGAGAGGGAAAAATTCTGGTATTGAACAGAATTCCAATGACCATCATGGATGATAAGAAGGAACTCATGAGGGCTAGGGGCAGTCTGGCCCTATATAGCTGTGTTCAAGTGTTAGTAGCAGCAGGAGGGTTAGAGCTCCCCAGTGGGTAATGCTGAAGGAAAAGGTTTCTGGTGGCCATGTGCTGGGCTCACCGACACCAAGAGTGGAATAAACATTTGCAATCGTTGAAGAACACTTGATTAAGAGGTGCTGAGTTTTTTTCCTTTCTTTTTTTTTAAATCTCAATCAGCAAGATCACAATGTGGTACAGCTCAATAGAAGGCAATAGTATTTTCTTAGAAAGACCCTCTTACATTTATATTTTAGCTATTTATAAATTGGTAGTATGACAGATGATGTGTAAGGCTAATTGAAGACCATCAATAAGACCAAAAATAACAAAATTCAAAATCAAGGAAGACAGTAATTGTTGGTTCTGAGTGAGAATAAAGTATTGGTTTAAAAGAACAGATAAAGCATCAGATCATTTCAAGCAAAGATTGACTTGAACTGCAAAATTTGAATTTAGACCTCTACTTCCTTTGAAAGTTTGAAGGCTTTGGCTTGGATTCACTTTGAATCAGAAGTAGTTTTAGAAAGAGGAAAAGATGTGGTTTTGAGCTGAAGAGAAGAGAAGGGAGCAGAAAAGAATTCCAGAGAGTTGAGACTAGAAGAGATGATATTGAGAAACAGAAATAAAAGAGTAACTCAAGCTAAGAAAATTGTGAAAAGATGCATAAAAAGAGAGACCAGAAAGTAAGGGAGTATGGATTGAGCCAGGTAGCACAATTTGTTCCTTAATATTCTTATCCAAACCAGTCCTGCCTACCAAATTCAGGCTGGAAATTTGAAGGCTTCTGACTGTCATAGGGGTGAGGTAGAACAGTCTCCCAATATAAGTTTGGTGAAAATAATTAATTTTAAGAGACAGTTGGACATTTATGAGTACAATTGTATGACAGCTGCATGTGCTCAACAGCTCAGGGCTTACTTCCAGATGAAGTCTTATGTTTCTAAAAGCTCATGCTTCAGGGTTTCAGCCACTCACCTGCCAATCAGGAAAGGCTTCTTCCCCTGTCCACCATTTATTATTTTTATCTGGCCACAGCTGGAGCTGGGAGATTGGATGTGGAGGGTCGGGGCTGTGACATGGGTCAGGCATTTGGCTAGCAGCTACCTGCTCACAAGCTCAGGTTATAGCTGATCACCATATGTGGAGGTTGATAAGGAATTTTCCCCCAGGACAAATTGGTGGTTATTTTGGGTTTTTTTCATTCTCCTCTGCAACATGTAGGTATGAGTTACTTGCCAGAACTAGGTGTGTATCTCTCTCATAATTATTTTCCTGCACTGCATTTGGGCACTGGTGCATCTTGGTCCATCCTGCTCTCTGCCTGTAGCACATAACAGTCTAGTGTCTTGTGGTCTGTAATACTTCGCTCTAATTTCTGCTGTTGGGTTTAGTGAGCCAGTGCTGGGTCGTGTTGGTGACCTGCAATGTGCAGGGAGTCAGACTGGATGATCCGGTAAGTCCCTTCTGGTCTTGAAGTCTATAATTTTTTATCTCTTAATGATCTCATTGGGCACTTATGAATCTTTTGAGTTATTTGGGATCCAAGGTGTTTTACTGTTGGAAGACACCATTTTCATTATTATTATTGCAAGTACCCTTTGAAAACATTCCAAAGGGGTAGCCGTGTTAGTCTATTGTAGAAAGACAACAGAGTCTTGTGGCACTTTTAAAGACTAACAGATTTATTAATCGCATGAGCTTTCGTGGGAGAAAATCCCACTTCGTCAGACGCTTTGAAGATAGGCTATCTTCAAAGCGTCTGACGAAGTGGGATTTTCTCCCACGAAAGCT
>ML685809.1:14990039-15045355 GCA_007922175.1 Pelusios castaneus
CTATCTTCAAAGCGTCTGACGAAGTGGGATTTTCTCCCACGAAAGCTCATGCGATTAATAAATCTGTTAGTCTTTAAAAGTGCCACAAGACTCTGTTGCCTTTGAAAACATGTAATTGATGGAACTGTACAATGCACCTGCAAATCACAAAACAATTAAAGTAAATTTTGAATTACAGCATCCTCCATTTGAACAGCCAGCCACCTCAGAACATATTGCAGACCGATGATATCACCAAATTGTTTTTACCTCTAACAGAGGAAAACACCTTATATAACCCCATTTGTATGCACTGGATAAAAGATGTAAAAGATCAAAGTGACAAAAACCAGACAGCATGGCCATATGGTCTAGTACAGTAGCATGTTATAGTCCATTAACACCCCATCACTACCACACAATAAAAGCTATAAAGATAAATGTTATCTAAAACATCCTGTTGAAGGAGTGAAAGAAGGATAAGACAACGTTAAATTAAATATGATCAAGATAGCTATTCTTGTCTTGCCTCCTTCTCCCATGATGCCCAACTCTCTTCTTCACTTTTCCTGCCCACTAATCACTAATGAAGATTCTTCCACATTTCCTTTGCTACTGTAAGGTATCTTGATGTTATCTCTGACCAATAGCTCAATTTATATTTCACATGTTGTTAAATCTTGCAGAAGTTATCTTCTAAATAGCTCAAGTATCCATAAGCGTCTTACTTCTGAGACAGGAAAAAAATCTCCATCCCCATATTGGCAGCCTTATGACTCAATTTCTGAAATGCTATCTATACTCAGCCACCAAAATTCCATCTTCTGCCAACCTAAAACCATTCAGCACCTCTAGTGTGGATTTCTTCCTGAAGTGTAGGTTGCTGACCACAAATAAGCTGGATCCTTTCTCCTATTAATGTCCGATGCAACTAGAGCTTGCACTAAGAAAAGCTAATGCAGTCCTAGGATGCATCAGAAGAGGTATTTCAAGTAGAGATAGGGAGATGTTAGTGCTGTTACACAAGGCGCTGGTGAGACCTCACCTAGAATACTGCGTGCAGTTCTGGTCCCTCATGTTTAAAAAAGACGAATTCAAACTGGAACAAATGCAGAGAAGGGCTACAAGGATGATCCGCAGAATGGAAAACCTGCCTTGTAAGAGGAGACTTCATTAGCGGAACCAAAAAAAGGTTGACGGGACATATGATTGCTCTTAATAATACATCAGAGGTAGGAACAGGAATTATTTGAGGATAGCACCAATGTGGACACAAGAAAAAATGGTTACAAACTTTCCATCAGGAAATATAGGCTTGAAATTAGATGCAAGTTTCTAACCATCATAGGAGTAAAGTTCTGGAATAGCCTTCCAAGGGGAGCTGTGGGGGCAAAAAATATAACTGCCTTCAAAACTGAGCTTGATAAATTTATGGAAGGGATGGTATGATGGGATGGCCTAGTTTGGCAATTGACTGATCTTTGACTACTGGTGGTGGATATGCCAGTGGCCTAAGAAGGGAGAACAGATGGGGTGGGTTCTGAGTTATTACAGAGAATTGTTTCTTGGGTGACTGGCTGTTGAGACTTACCCACATACTCAGGGTTTAACTGATTGCCAAATTAGGGTCAGGAAGGAATTTTTCCCCAAGGCAGAATGGCTAGGGATCTGGGCAGTTTTCGCCTTCCTCTGTAGAATAGGGAATGGCTCACTTGCTGGTGGATTCTCTGTATATTAAAGTCTTTAAATCGTGATTTCAGGACTTTAATAATTCAGTCATAGGTTAGAGGTTTATTGCAGGAATGGGTGAATGAGGTTTGTGGTCTGCATTTCGGGGAAGGTCAGACTAGATGATCATACTGATCCCTTCTGACCTTACAGTCTAGGGCTATGTCTACTCTTGTTAATTTAGGTCGACTTAGCAAGTCCACACTTAAATTTTAAGTCGACTTAGGGGGGACCCTACAAAGTCGACCTAGCATGTCCACACTGGATGCCTAGGTCGACTTCTAGGGGATGTGGACCTGGGACAGGTCCACGGTGGCAGGGGGGGGGCACCCCTTGCCAAGTGCCAGGGGGCTCAGCCTTTGCCTCATTGTACCTGGTTACAATGGGGCAAAAGGAGACAGGGACCCTGGCAGGGCATAGGGGCAGGGCTCTGCCCTGCCCTGTGGGGGGGCATGCCAGGATCTCCCTGTGGCAGCCACCCTGGCAGGGAGGGCAGTGGCGGAGTCCTGGAGAGCCTAAGTTGACTCCAGGTCTACACTGGCTTAAGTTGACTTTAGAAAGTTGACTTAAGCCAAAAGTTGACTTAAAAGGAGGTTTAATAGAGTCGACTTAATTTTCCTTAAGTCGACTTAAGCAGATTAAGGAAAGTGTAGTGTAGATGCAGAGTAAATTAAGTCGACTTAAGCAAGCTTATGTCGACTTAATTTACAAGTGTAGACGCACCCTATGAGTCTATGAGACTTTCCCTAGGCTCTTCCCTATGAATGCACTGCTTCCAAGAGAATGTGCAGCAAAATATAGCTCTTTCTCCCCCTTTTCCTTCAGAAAGAAATGGTTACTTGCCCCATTCAGCAACTATGGTTCTTCAGGATGTATGGGTGCTCCACTCTAGTTGTGCTTCTGGTGTCTTTGACAGGAGATTTCTCATGGCAGTGTCTGGGCTTCTTCATTACCAACTAAGAAGAGGTAGGGCTCTTCTTGCCACCTCACTCTGATGACTTCTCAGAGCCTTCAACTTTATAGTCTTTAGGCTTAACAACGCCCTGGGTACCTGAGGAACCAGCAGTCTCATGGGCTATGTCTACACTTGCAAGTTAGTTCCAATTAAGGAAGCTTAATTCAAACTAACTTAAGTCTTGGCCACACTAGGCTTTCATTAGTTCGGATTAAGGGCTTCCTTAATTCGAACTAATAAATTCGATTGCTTAGTTCGAACTAACCCTTAATTCGAAATAGTTAGTTTGAATTAAGTCAATCTGCCCATATTAGTTCGAATTAACTGCTTAGTTTGAACTAATCGGCAGATTGACTTTCATGCAACTTACTCATTCGTACTAAGCATGTGCCCTGCATGGCCATGGCTAGTTCGAACTAGCATTCTAGTGGGGCCATGCTAATTTGAATTAACTAATTCGAACTAGCTTTTGTAAGTGTAGACATAGCCATGGGTACTAGGTCAGAAAACGGTGGGTGCTGCAGTTGCATCAGAGACCTCAACTTCTTTGAGATAGCTGCCTAACCTGGAGAACTCAAGGGATGGTCTTTCGGAGATGTATGAGAGGTGAACTGAATCTTCTTTTTACATACATTTCGGGAATATAGTTCTGGCAGCAGACTTATTCAGAGACGAACATTCAGGGAAATGATCTCCTGTGAAGATTGGAGGCTGGGTGTAGTGAGCTCTTCATCATGAGTAGCTGAAGTTTGATCTCTGTCTGCTTTTATTGGCTCTATATTTTAATGAGAGGCAGAAGGAAACCAGGAGGACCAGGCTTGCCATTCCAGTAGAGCAAAAGTTCTTAGATGAGGAGAAACTATCTAAAAGCTTTATCAGATCTTTTTAACTACAACAGCTAAAATTGCTAGTAAGTACTAACTAACAGGATGAACAACTATAATAAACTAATTACCAAAAAGCCAAAAGGATATAACTGAAGTAAAACTCAATGTTGTCAACTAAGGCTCCATCTCAGGCTGAGGCAGTTGAGAACAAATTAAGGGCAGATTGTCTATGCATAGACAATCTGCAGTGCCATGTAACAACAGCACAACACACAAGACTCAGTAACACACGTGCGTGCAAGATGAACAGTGCTGTGAGAAATCTCTCATCAGATGCAGAGGACAGAAGCATACCTAGAATGGAGTACCCAGAGGCATTCTACTTGAAGAAGAACCACTATTTCATGTAGTTTTCAGAGACAGATCAGTGACACGGGTCTAAAGTCCCCTCTCCCCACAAAAAGAGACCAACTAATTAAGAAAAATTGTCTCTCCCTATTTATGCCACTTGTCTTCATTTCATTTGCTTTCTGTCTGGCTGAATTATTGCCTTAACAGTCTCACCCCAATATTCAGAGTGTAAATGCTTCAAGGGCAGTGTGCTCAGTATCTTACAAGAGGAGTCCTGGGTCTTCTTTGGTAGCTCAACATCACTTAAAAAGACTTATCTGGCTAGCTCCTGTTTCTCTCTGAAGCATTTTTAAAGTTGCAATTTGTTGCAGTAAATAGAAAGTTTTACTTCCCCAAAAGATTTTCATATACCTATATCAGCACATACCATCTCATTCAGGTCTAAACTATAAAACTATTAATCACGCTCAAGGTCGAGTTCCAACCATGTAGGTAACATTTTATTGAACTACTTGAGTTCTAGCTCAATGATTTGGAGAAAAATAGTCTAAAAACCCCCAATGTGAGCACAATGAAGGCAAATGGAATGGATTTAAATTTCCCTGTCCAGATTGCTGTGGACACAACAGCAAAATGAGAACAGATACATACATGGAATTAAGCAGCAGGCCACAACTTTTATTAAACTTTAGCACAGGGAAGGGGCGCTTCTTGCCCATTACCCACTCTCATATCCCAAGCATTTAATTAGTTTCCGTGCAAGTGTTAGAAGGCTCTTTACCATATAACATAACTGCCTCAAGGGTTACAGGCAGTGTTTAATTTGTAATGAAAGAAGTCCTGGAGCTCAAGCAATTAGGTGCTGGGGCCTAAGCAATTTTTTTACATTCCTAACTGATGCAGCAACCCCAGAGGTGCCAGGGCTATGAATTGCCAAGCCTAATGGCAGCCCTGGCAAACCCTGACACAAATTAAGCACTGGTTACAGGGATCCTTACCATGTTAACCATGACAGGGCATAGGCTCTCCGCAGCCTACACCCCAGGACTCAACTCCCTCTGAGTCCTAGCATCCTTCTTCATCTCTCATAAGGGGGTGGGGGAGGGGGACACAAATGTAACAGGGTGGGGACACAAAAAATCCTTCCTGACTCCCTAAACAGGTATCTGGCTAGACCCATAGCATCTCTTAGGCCTGGTTCCCATTCCTAGTTTGGGTGGGTCGGATCAGAGCCCACATGGCCTCTGTGCCCTTGTGCTGAGCTAAATTCTGGGAGCTGGGGAATGCTGACCAATCAGTACTCCTCCCTCCCAGATCATGAATGGGAACCTGAGATTCCCAGGAGAGGAACTAACTATTGTCCCTTGGACAGCATCTAGGACTGACCCCCTTTTACCTCTGCCCCATCAAGTTCCCCTCCTATTGAGGCAGTTGGGTAGCATTTCTGCTCTGATATTTTCCATTCCATTGCATCACTTTATAAGTTCAGATGCACATGCCACACCTCCTCTAAATTAAAAGGGCTAAACACCAATCATTTAAACTAAACATAGAGTAACATTTGTCCTACGGACTGCATACAGGTTGCCAAGGGGTTTACTTAGCTTGTAAGCTCTTTGTAACAAAGATTGTTTCATTGTTATACATTTGTACAGCACCTGTACAATGGGTGGTGGCCACAAGGTGTTATTGCAGAACTAATTAATAATGATAATAGTGCATAAGAACGGCCATACTGGGTCACACATCCCTCCCAGTATCCATTCCTGTATTGTATTCCAACAATGGACTTTTACTTTTTGAGTCTTTGGCTAGCTGCTCTTCAAATTCACTTTTGGCCTACCTAATTATATTTTTCTACTTCACTTGCCAGAGTTTCTGCTCCTTTTTAATTTTCCTTCTAGTTAACTACCAGTCTTTAAAGAAGGCCTTTTTTCCCTTCAACTATTGCTTTTACTTTGTTGTTTAGTGAAGGTGGCACTTCTTAGTCCTCATATTATGTTTTTCAATTCAACACATTTAAATAGAGCCTTTATTCTGGTGTCTTTAAAAAGTTTCCATGAAGCTTGCAGGGATTTTGCTTTTGGCCCTGTAGCTTTTAATTTCTGTTTAGGTTAGGGTTAGTTCCCCTTCCAGAAATTAAATGCTATCATATTATGCTGTTTTGGTGCCCCACATGTCAAACTTTCTTATGTTATAATTACTAGTATCAAGCAACAGAGTCCTGTGGCACTTTTAAAGACTAACAGATTTATTTATCGCATGAGCTTTCGTGGGAGAAAATCCCACTTCGTCAGATGCTTTGAAGATGGGAAAGTTACAGAATGGAAGGAAATTAAATGCAGGGGAGTGTATGACATAGGATCAGGTGTCATACACTCCCCTGCATTTAATTTCCTCCCATTCTGTAACTTTCCCATCTTCAAAGAGTCTGACGAAGTGGGATTTTCTCCCACGAAAGCTCATGCGATAAATAAATCCGTTAGTCTTTAAAAGTGCCACAGGACTCTGTTGTCTTTCTACAATAGACTAACACGGCTACCCCTTTGGAATTTGGTATCAAGCAGTACAGCTATATTCAACTTTTGGACCAGATTCTATGCTCCACTTAGTTCTAACAAGAATTCCTTCTCCTCTTGTGGGTTCCAGGACTAGCTGCTCCAAGAAGGGGGTCAAGAAATTTTATCTCTATAGCCTGTCCCGAGGTGACATGTACCCAGTCAATATGGGGAGAGATGAAATCTCCCATTATTATTGAGTTTTTTATTTTTATAGCCTCTCTAATTTCCCTGAGCATTTCCAAGCACCATCACCATCCTAATCAGGTGGTCGATAGTATATCCCTGCTGCTATAGAACTATAATTCAAGTACAGAATTACTATCCACAGAGATTCTACGGAACAGTTTGGTTCATTTACAATTTTTATTTCACTTGACTCTTTGCTTTCTTTCACATAAAGTGCCACTCTCTCACCAGTATGACCTATTCTATCCTTCCGATATATTTTGTCCCCTGTTATTACTGGGTCCCATTGATTACCCTCATTCCACCAAATTTCTGTGATGCCTATTATATCAATATCTTCATTTAATACAAGGCACTCAATTTCACCAACATAGTATTTAGACTTCTAGCATTTGTATATGAGTACTTAAAAATTATCCCTTTTTCGCTGTCTGCCAATATGTAGTTGAACTGAATCGGACTCTTTTTCATTTGACTGTTTCTCATTAGATCCTACCCATATTTTATCCTCTTCCATGCTCTTCTCCTTACTAGGAGATAGAGAATCTCCATTAATAAATCCTCCCCTAAGGGATGTCACCATCCAAACCAAATGCGCCTCTGTATGTGTTAGCTTTCCCCCAGTCCTTAGTTTAAAAAGTGCTCTCTGACCCTCTTAATTTTACAAGCCAGGAGTCAGGTACCATTTTGGTTTAAATGAAGCCCATCATTCCTATATAAGGTCCCTCTTTCCCAAAAGGTTACCCAGTTCCTAGTAAATCTAAACCCCTCCTCTCTTTATCATTGTCTCATCTATGCTACAGTTCTGCCTGTCTAACTGGTCCCATGCATGGAACCAGAAGCATTTCAGAGAATGCTACCACGATGGTCCTGGACTTCCATCTCTTATCTACCAGCCTAAATTTGGCCTCCTGGACCTTTCTCCTCTTCTTTCTTATGTCACTGGTTCCTATATATACCATGAGCACCACCTTCTCTCCAGCACTACACATAAATCTCCCTAGCTGTCTCAAGAGATCCACAACCTTTGTCCTCACAATAACAAAGGTAACCAAAGGAAGAACTGGGCACAATTGTATTATTTGTTTTATACTGAAGGAAAAATAAAGTTTATTATTGACATCTGCCAAGGAAACATAGAAAGAAAGAGAAAGGGGAAAGGAAGGAAGCATGTTATAAAAGCTCATATCTGAGATAGATAGTGAAAGGAGTTAAAAGCTTTGACTCCATGGAGTTAAACAGCAAACCAGGAGAACAATCGTATTTTCTTATCAGCAGCTCAAGTTAGTGGCAACACAAGCAAGCTCAGAATGTCTTTTCCCCAAGGATCTCACAGTGTTTTAAAAAACATTAATTCAAGGTATGTCTACACTGCACAAACATTGGCAGAGGCATATAGGGTAACTGAAGTGACATGCTGCAGAAAAAAGCAGGTTGTGTCCACTGTAGTACGTAGCTCCATGAATCAGCGAAAGACTCTGGGAGCAGGGAGGCAGGGGAAAAAGGCTACGGTAGGTCTCTCCCATGGAAAAATGCCCATCATGGTCTTTTCCCACTGCCAGAGGGTCTCCCATGTCAGGAGAAGACTCTGGCACTAGTTCATTGTACTTCTAAAACTAGTAGTGTAGGCAGGGAGGCACTACCTGGGTGCTTAGAGAGCTGTGTACAGTATATAACCCAAGGTTCTGGTATGTCGTTACTCACCTAAGCAGTGCCTCACCCCCTACACTGCTCTATATATTCATGCTGGCAGGGGTGGGGGAGCATGCAGTCTATGAACACTATATGACACCCAGTCTACTAAATCTCCTGATGGCAATGCAAACACCCTCATTCTAATTTTACAGATGGGAAACTAAAGCACAAAATGATTCAGATTTTCAAGGTCACAGTGCAAATCAATGGCAATGCCCAGAACATAAATGGGGACTCTGGATTGTGTAATGACTAGACAGCAGAGCCGGATTAGGGGGTCCCAGGGCCCTGGGCTGCCCACCACCACAGGCCCCCCCCTCATGGTCCTAGCCCACCACCACAGTGGCCTGCAGGTGGGCCGGTACTGGTGGGACTTTGGGGCCAATGGGTACTCTTCCCCAGCTCTGTCCAGCTGGTCTGGCCCCGGGGGTGGAGCCAGCTGGCACACGGTGCGGCACTCCAGGACCATGGGTGCTGGAAGGCTGTGCTGGAGCAGAGGCCCATCACAAGCTAGCTGGTCCCACCACTGGAGTGGAGTGAAAACACTCCAGTCCACCCTGTCCCTGGGGGTGGACCAGCCAGCTCGGGGCAGGATGGGAGTACCCGGAGATCAGCCTCTGGCTCCAGGGCCCCAACCTGCCCCCTCGCCCAGGCCTGGCACAGCAGCTCCAATGTCCTCTCCCCACCCCTCCAAGCCGCGCCAGTGCTATGGAGGGCTGAGCGGGGTAGTGGGAGGTGGATCAATGCAGGGGCCATAGAGGCTAGAGCCCAGGGTCCCCCTTTAGGCCAGGGCCTGAGGCTTCAGCCCCTACAGACCCTGCATGAATTCAGCCCTGCTAAATACCGTTACTTGTCAACAGCATTATTCAAAGAGACTCCCAGAATCTCTACAGCTAATCCTTTGACTATTACTCAGCAAAGGCTCACAGGCAAGATTTATTCAATTAGGGTTTTTTTTTTAAATATTTTTTAGCATCCAGATATTGCTATTCTCAGTTGATAAGATGGTCAGTTCTATTGTAGGCTGAGAAGTTACGTGGACACTCAGTATGCAACTGAAAGTTGGAATGATGCACATACTAGAAATAGAAAAACACCGAAGTAAAGAACCAAAGCAAAGGAAAGACAGGGTTTTAAAATAACTATGTTCACCCAGAGTGGAAAAATATTCAGTTGAGCAAAACAAACAAGGAGTCTTATGGCACTTTTAAAGACTAACAGATTTATTTATTGCATGAGCTTTCGTGGGAGAAAATCCCACTTCATCAGATGCTTAATTCTGTCATGGGCAATCATTAGGTTGTGCTCCCTGATGCCTCTATGATCGGGATAGCAGGAAGACCATGTATTAGGCATGATTAAGTCTCATTAACTTCCAGGAGACTGACATGTGTGTTTAAATGCTTTATTTAATTAAAGATATAGATAGGGCTTCTAATTTTCATTTCTGACTGATAAACACTGATCAAACACCTCTGATAAAAAAAGAAAGAGTAAAAGGATTGATGCTTCTCCAATTAACATCAGAAAAGACACTGGAAATAGTTAATTATGACATCTAATGGTGTCTCTACACAGAGCAGTAATACAGACTATGGAGGTGTGATTTCCAGTGCTTTTTTTGGAGGAAAAGAAAAGTTGCCGGTACTCAGATCTTGATAATAAATTTGAAAAAAGCCTCTCCCACCCCTCTTTTTCCTGCGGCCCCTCTTCTTCCAGTGGTGCGCTCCTTTCCCCTGCCAACCCCACCCTCTAGCTGGGCAGCGGAGCTGGCAAAAAAGGTGTGTACCATCACAAAAAAGCACTGGTGATTTCTAAAGGGCACTAACATATTGTGCATTAATTTGATGACCTTATTGGTGCACACTAAAATTTCCCTAATATGCTTTAAGGTAGAGCTGATTGAAACAGTACTATGTTAAAATGCAACAGAGAACATTACAATGAAAATATTCATTATGGTATTTACTAATATAACAATAACAATAATATAGATTACTATATACAAAGAGAAAGCCCTGAAAAACAACTTCTTCATACATCTACATGAAACTTATAAAATGCTAAAAATAAGCCTTGAAAATGAAATTAATAAACCCTAAAAACAAAAGCTCTAGCCATTGTGTATACCACAGGACGTCGATTTAACATGTTATATTTTATAATGGCGGCTGTTCTACCTGAGTGCAGGGCTTTTATTGTGATGGTACTCAGGGGTACTGAGTACCAGCACCTCTTTTCACAGCAATGAGGCCCCAACTTCTGCCACCACCACCTGTGGCCCCAGGTCATAGAATCATAGAATCATAGGGTTGGAAGGGACCTCACGAGGTCATCTAGTCCAACCCCCTGCTAAAAAGCAGGACCACTCCCCCTAAATTATCCCAGCCAGAGTTTTGTCTAACCGAGCCTTAAAAATCTCCAAAGATGAAGATTCTACCACCTCCCTAGATAGCCCATTCCAATGCTTCACCACCCTCCTAGTGAGAAAGTTTTTCCTAATATCCAACCTTGACCTCCCCAGCTGTAATTTGAAACCATTGCTCCTTGTTCTGTCCTCTGTTACCCTCGAGAACAGCCTAGCTCCCTCCTCTTTGGAGCAACCCTTCAAGTAGTTGAAGGTTGCTATCAAATCTCCCCTCAGTCTTCTCTTCTGTAGACTAAATAAGCCTAGTTCCTTCAGTCTCTCCTCATAAGTCATGTGCCCCAGCCCCCTAATCATTTTTGTTGCCCTCCGCTGGACTCTTTCTAATTTGTCCACATCCTTTCTGTAGTGGGGAGCCCAAAACTGGACACAGTATTCCAGATGCGGCCTGACCAGTGTCGAATAGAGGGGAATTATCACATCCCTCGATCTGCTGGCAATACTCCTACTGATGCAGCCTAATATGCCATTGGCCTTTTTGGCAACAAGGGCACACTGTTGGCTCATATTCATCTTCCCGTCCACCATAACTCCCAGGTCCTTTTCTACAGCACTGCTACTTAGCTGATCGGTCCCCAGCCTGTAGCAGTGCATGGGATTTTTCCGTCCTAAGTGCAGGACTTTGCACTTGTCTTTGTTGAACCTCATGAGGTTTCTTTCGGCCCAGTGTTCCAATTTGTCCAAGTCTCTCTGGATCCTGTCCCTGCCCTCCAGAGTATCTACCATTCCCCCCAACTTGGTGTCATCCGCAAACTTACTAAGCACGCAGTCTATTCCATCATCAAGATCATTAATGAAGATGTTGAATAGAACCGGCCCCAGGACCGATCCCTGGGGCACTCCACTCGTTACCGGTTGCCAACCAGACATCGAGCCATTGATTCCTACCCGCTGAGCCCGTTGATCTAACCAGTTTTCGATCCACCTTACGGTCCACTCCTCCAACCCATACTTTCTTAACTTGCCAACGAGAATGCTGTGGGAAACCGTATCAAAAGCCTTGCTAAAGTCAAGGTATATCACGTCAACGGCTCTTCCCGCATCCACAAATCCAGTCATCTCATCATAGAAGGAAATCAGGTTGGTCAGGCACGATTTGCCCTTGGTGAATCCATGTTGACTGTTCCTGATCACTCTATTGTCCTCCAAGTGTTTCAGGATGGATTCCTTGAGGACCTGCTCCATGATTTTCCCAGGGATTGAGGTGAGGCTGACCGGTCTGTAGTTCCCCGGATCCTCCTTTTTCCCTTTCTTAAAGATAGGTACTATATTTGCCTTTTTCCAATCCTCCGGGACCACCCCCGTTCGCCACGAGTTCTCAAAGATAATGGCCAGCGGCTCTGCAATCACTTCCCCCAACTCCCTCAGCACCCTCGGATGCAGTTCATCCGGCCCCATGGACTTGTGCACATCCAATTTCATTAAGTGTTCCCTAACCTGACTTTCCATCACCGAGGGCCACTCTTCTCTCCAGTCCGCGTTACCCCGTGTAGTAGCCTGGGAGCTGGCCCGCCCTGTGAAGACTGAAGTAAAAAAAGCATTGAGTACTTCAGCCTTTTCCGCATCATCCTCCACGAGGATGCCTGCCCCATTCAGTAAGGGACCTACACCACCTCTGATCCTTTTCTTGTTGCTGATATACTTATAGAACCCCTTTCTGTTATCCTTCACATCTCTTGCTAGCTGCAACTCCAATTGTCCTTTGGCCTTTCTGATTTGATCCCTGCAGTCCCGAGCAATATCTTTATACGCCTCCCTTGTCATCTGTCCAAGCTTCCACTTCTTGTAAGCTTCCCTTTTATGTTTCAGCTCCCCGCAGAGTTCCCTGCTAAGTCACGCTGGTCGCCGTCCACATTTGCTGTTCTTTCTGCACATCGGAATGTTATCTTCCTGTGCCTTTAACAGGGTTTCTTTAAAATACAGCCAGCTGTCTTGGACACCTTTCCCCTTCAGATCAGCTTCCCATGGGACCCTGCCCATCAGCTCCCTAAGGGAGCCAAAATCTGCTTTTCTGAAGTCCAGGGTGTGTGTTCTGCTTCTTTCCTTCCTTCCATTGATCAGGATCCTGAACTCTACCATCTCATCGTCGCTGCTGCCCAGGTTGCCATTTACTTCTACTTCCCCAATTAATTCTTCTCTGTTTGTGAGCAATAGGTCTAGAGGTGCAAGGCCCCTAGTTGGTTCCTCCAGCATTTGTACTAGGAAGTTGTCTTCAATACTCTCCAAAAACTTCCTGGATCGCCTGTGCACTGCTGTATTATCTTCCCAGCAGACATCAGGATAATTGAAGTCCCCCATAAGAACCAGGGCCTGCGACGATCTGGAAACTTCTGTTAGTTGTCCATAGAACGCCTCATCCACCTCCTCTTTCTGGTCTGGCGGTCTGTAGCAGACACCCACCACAACATCCCCCTTGTTGCATTCTCCCCTAAACTTAACCCACAGACTTTCAACCATCTTGTTTCCACTTTCATAGTGGAGCTCCGAGCAGTCATACAGCTCTTTTACATATAAAGCTACTCCTCCCCCCCTTTTTCCTTGCCTGTCCTTCCTGAACAATTTATATCCATCCATGGCAGTGCTCCAGTCATGCAAGTTATCCCACCACGTTTCTGTTATTCCAATTATATCATAGTTCCTTGTCTGTGCCAGTACTACCAATTCTTCCTGCTTGTTTCCCAGGCTCCTCGCATTTGTGTACAGGCACCTAAGATACCGGGCCCATTGCCCTACTTTGCCCTGTCGATTCTCCCTCCTGTCGCATCTTCCCCCTTGCAATTTCTCCCGGTGTCCTCCTTCCCCACTCGCCTGAGGTATTATGACTTTATCAAGAAATAAACAATTATTTGACCCCAGCCTCCAGTTCCAACTACCCTCTCTTTTATTCCTGCTGTTACAGCCCCAGCATCCCCCAAGTTCCATCCCTTCCCCCAGGTTTCCCTCAGTTTCACTTACCTGTGGGTCTTGGTCATCTTCCCCCTTCGGACCTAGTTTAAAGCCCTCCTCACCAGGTTAGCCAGTCTGCTTCCAAATATGCTCTTTCCCTTCCTGGATAGGTGGAGTCCGTCTCTGCCTAGCAGTCCTTCTTCCTGAAACAGCACCCCATGGTCGAGGAAGCCAAAGCCCTCCTGGTAACACCATCTCCGCAGCCAGGCATTCACCTCCAGGATGCATGTGTCTCTGCTCTGGCCCCTACCCTTGACCGGGAGGATCGAGGAGAACACCACCTGTGCACCGAACTCCTTCACCCGTGCTCCCAGAGCCCTGTAGTCACCTTTGATCTGCAGAGGGTCACCTCTCGCAGTATCATTGGTTCCCACATGGATGAGTAGCATGGGGTAGTAGTCAGAGGGACGGATGATTCTCGACAATCCCTCCGTAACGTCTCGGATACGGGCGCCTGGCAGGCAGCATACCTCCCGAGAAGCCTTATCTGGGCGACAGATGGGTGCCTCCGTCCCCCTCAGAAGAGAGTCCCCAACCACCACAACCCGACGTTTTCTCCTGGGTGTGATGGTTGTGATCCTCCCAACCTCGGGGGTGCACGGCTTCTCCTCTTCCATATCATCTCCCGTCTGTAGTGCTGCGTAGCGGTTCTTTACCACAACGGAGGGTGGGATGGGAGCAGGGGTGGAGCACTGTCTGCTGCCAGAAGTAACCAGCTGCCAGTGTCCACCCTCTGCTTGAGCCATCCCATCCTTCTCCGAGGGTGTGGCAGCAGTCCTTTGCCTCTGGATAGTTTCCTCATCCTTGCATGTTTCCTCATGGATGCTATCCAGGAACTTCTCCAGGGCATGGATACTCCTGAGCCTGGCCACCTCCTCCTGTAACTCCCCCACCTGTTTCCTGAGAGATTCCACCAGGAGACACCTGTCACATTGAATGATCTCCCCAGCCTGACCATCTGAGAGTGGGAAATGCAGGCCACAGTCCTTGCAAGTCCACGCCAGGATCTGGGTAGAGATATCCATGGTCAGTATGTCTGTCTGGATACAGGAACAGGTGGAGGAGACAGTAGCAGTGCTGGCACAAGCGGTGCGGGTCCTCTTCACCATAGTAGCTGCACAAACCACAAACTTCACACAAACTCCCTCGCAAACTCCCCTGTTTGCAGTCGCTGGTCGCAAGCTCCCCCTGGTCGCTCAGCCACTGGCTTTTAAGGCCTTCTCTGCCTGGGTCAGCCCTTGCCCCTCGTTAAGCACACAGGGGAAGGGATTGAGCTGAGCAGGGCTGAGCAGAGAACAATGGTACAAACAGCCCCCAGACAATCACACAATCACAATCCCTGGCTGAGTACCAGCATCTCCTCCCCCGCCCCCCCAAAAGCACCGCCTGAGTGAATAATCCAAAATAAAGTTGAATAACTGAATTTGCCTCACCTGTGTTCACATGCATTTTGTGCTTGTGTTCTGCGTGTACTCTAATGAAGGAGTTGATGGGCAAGAATATCCATAGAAATGAATAATTTTAAATTAGACAATATTCATGGAGAGGCATTGAAACTGTACAAGCAATTATTTGCATCAAAGGCCTGATCCTAAGAGTGATGCTCTTTCAATCAAGGAATGTAAACAATACCTTGTGATTTGTGCGCTCTGTGAAAACTGGCGAAAGAGGCTGAATTTAGGAAAGAAGTGTTTTGTCACAAAAAATATTAATCAGAAATTGACAGATATATAATAAAGATTTACTGGTGAAGAATTTTGAATAGTTAAAAATTTCAAGAAGAGATATAAATGGCTTATAGACAATTTGCAAACAGAAAAAGAGGCTACATTTGTCTATTAAATTATTTGCTGAATTATTTTCTCAGCTCTCAGAACTCCATACATCTACTGATTATAATGTAATATTTGATCAGCTTCAGTTGCTGTATGTGCCTATGATTAGTATATGATAATTGCATTTGGGCTGAAGATCTGTTTGTTCAAAATGAAAATCAAAACAGAAGTGTGAAAGCAAAAAGCTATTACAGTCTTGGAGTTTCAAAAGCAAGAGCTATGTCCCAAATTAGTTGTGTCATGAAGACATCTGAAAATGTCACACATACATGAGCAAATGCTCCAAAAGGAAAACTTTGGTTCTGTGTGTTTTACTGTCCGTAAAACAACAGACTGTTTTACTGCTGTGCTGATGTTTCTAGAACAATTTTATTCTGTTCCCATCTCTTTGCATTTTCATCTTCTTTCCTTCTTTGGCACTTTGTAGCAATTATATTGTATTTTAAAGATCTCAGTAAAATATAATGCAACACTTCAGTTTTTATCATTCAAAATGAAACATCAGCTTGCATGTAAGTCTTTCATCTAAACTACTGTGCGTTTGCTGCATCAACATTAGGATATTTGGCTGGGGATAAAAATCTGTGTGTGCCTCCCTAATAAAGAGATTACAAATTTTAACACGGGCATTCGGCACCCTTCACAAACTATTACACAGTGATATTCACAACTACTCTGTAATGTAATGCAATTCAATGCCTCTGTAGCAAACTCTGGCTATACCTGTACTTGGAATCCCTAACCATGTAGATCAAACAGCTGTTATGTTGCTCTTACACAGGCACCTACAGATAGGCCATGGGAATGTTTGGAAATGACACTCAGGGATGAACTTATTAACAAAACTATTTGTTACAATACACTGAAATGTCAATTATTTCAATAGCAAAGTGATAAAATGAATTGTCAATAACACTGGTAATTTTGGTGAACGTCATGCAATTCCACAAAATTACGATAATATTATCTTAAATCCAGCTCAAATGTTGTCTCTTTAAGGGCTCTTGAAAAAGTAAGTACAAAACCATTGTAAATGTTAGTATAAAATACATTAGGAAAATTTGTAAACATCTATAGCACGTAGGTCAACATTTTCAAACCTGGGTGCCTAGAGTTAGGCTCCCATATCCCATAGTTAGACACCAAAATGGGCTGATGTTCAGAGGTGCAGAGCAACCTCAGTTCCCATTAACTTCAATGACAGAAGGATGTGACCCAAAGGTATGCAGTGCTTTCCAAGTCTCATTGTCAAATGACTGGATAGATGTGATCAGATTGTGAGTGGATGGCAAGAGGTGTAAACTGCAGCAGTGTTTGACTCAATGGATCTAAATATTAATGAGGTTTTTTACAATTTCCGAAGTCAGCAAGCAGGGACTTTCAAATGAAGAGTCATGGCTAACAGGTGATGCATTGGGCTAGGGCAAAAGAAAGGAGACATTCTTAGTGGTCCCGTTAAGCGAGATATCTCATAATCCATGCAAAGCAGGTCTATGCTACCAAAAAAATTGCAGTCCCTAGACTCTCTGCCACACTTTGAGGTATCTCTGTTCTACCAAATTTTTCGAATTGCAAATATGGACAGAAAGACATGGGGTGTACATGTATTAGGGGAGAGTGCTACAGACTACACCTTGACCTTCACTGTAGCAGAATATCATGCTAATAGACAGTTTCAATGGGACTCCACACAATTTAGCCTAGAATCCCAGCACATTATGACAGCCTAATACTATATATCATAACCTGTTTTACTCCTTTTATTAATTCCCCCCCTTCCTTGCACGAGAACCAAATTAGCATGAAACTGATATTTTAATTAAAAAACCCCAACCTTGTTAAAACTACCTATGAAATTCATATTTAGTTAGAAAATGTTTAATATTGGGGGGGACAACAAAACTGACTATTTCTGATCTGACCCAAAGAAAGTGGTTATTTGCAACCACTGAGCTATTCACATGCATACCATGTGCTGTTAGTTGAATGTCTGGCATTTCTCAACAGCAATTGCTCCAACACGGTGGCACTGGCAGTTTACCTTTTGGTAAGTGGAGACTTGGCCTCTTGGCCAGATCACTGATTATGTTTGATACAACCTTCGGATAACACAGTCCAACAACATAAATACAGTCCAATATGCCCACAGAAGAAAGGGACTTCAGCTGTCTCCGGACCGCTGGGGGTGCTGCACCCTTAACTCAGGGCCTTACAATGTTTCTATCCTCTCCAAGGTGGGAGGGGTTTATGGCCTCTTCCACAAAAAAGGTGGTTGGTAGGCGAGTCCAGGCCCTCCCTCTCCTTCAGGCACTGACCTAGAACCCTACAAGAAACAGTGATTGTTTTGAATGCAAACATCCTAGTACTTCCAAACACCCTAGTGCGTTGAGACTGCCTCCCTGGGCCACTTTCTACCACTTGCTTCCCCACAAGACCTCAAGGTCCTTCACTTAAATGTCAGCAGAAAATATAAAAAACAATTGAATCTTCAGCCCAGCTGGGCTCAGCTCAGAGCCTTTTTCTCTGTAGGTTAGCCCCAGCTTCAAATTGGGATGTGTTTCTGGGGTTTCACTCCCACTGCCTTGGGTCTTCCACACTCTCCCACTACTCAGAGAGTCACTCGTCAGTCTCCCAGATCAGAATTCAGCCTCACAACATTCTCAGTTCTTAAACAAAGGGAGAATGCTCCTAGCACAGGAGCTCACCTGGATCATCTCCATGGTCTCTCCCCAGAGTTAACTGCTGTTTGAAGACCTTGCCCTTGGAGTAAAGACCTCTATGCCCTTCCTCAGGCACTCTCAAGATAGGGAGGAGTGTGTATGGGGGGGGGGGTCTGTCCTCCTTTCCTTTTTTCCTCCACTTCAGAGTTCTCTGGCTCCTTTGCAACCTAGAGCAGGCTCTGCAGGTTTGATGGAACAGTCACATGGCCCAGAGAAGCTCTTTAACCCCTTCTGTCCCAGTGTGGCGTTTATAAACCCCCATCATACCCAGGAAAGTAGACCATGAAAGCCACGTCAGAAAAAGAGCCCTGTACTAACAATTCTTCATTTTATGCAGTGTACTACTGAGCTAGTTTTCCATGTAAAGGGAAACTTCCATGGAAAAGAACCTTGTTAATCTTTCTTAAAATCATATCCAAATTGGTGGTTATGATTGTCTCTGAAACAACTACATGTGACTGGCCAATCACTGTGGGAAAAAATCTTGTGCACCCATAGCAGAAGTTCACATCTTCACAATATGCTTTACTATAAACCCCAAAAGGATATATAAAGAATGTTCTGCCTCTTTAATGGCCAAAGCTAAACACAGAAAGGTTTCCCTCAGAAAGAATCTACAGCCTAGATGGTAGTTCACCTTAGCTAAATTCTAGAAAGGTAGCGTAAATAATTTCCTTTGCATTGGAGATGGTGGATTCAGTGGGGGGAAGCTATAGGAATGTGTCGGTCATGAACAGACACAACTCGGACAACTACATCTCAGAGCAGAGAGCATTCTGGGTACACGTACAGCTAGGTTCCAGATCACATCAGAGATCCATGCCATTATTGCAGGTTATGTCAGAAGAAATTGAGCGGTCTCTGACTTCGAACTCACATTCTATGACATTGAGACCATATGCGTGGCTGGCCATTACAGTCACATCAGATGGGACCGTTTAGTCATTTTTCTCTCCCCAATAGTGAACTTCATAGCTACATTCCATCTGTATTCTAGAAGACTAAGTAGGATAAACCCTACACAAGCTCTGGAAAGTAAAGATAGCTTTCCTAGTTTCCTGACAACCGCAGAATGACTTAAAAAGTGTCCAACAAACCTCTACTGCATTATTCTCTTATTGGCTGCTTCAAAATTGAGCGTTATCTGAGAATGAAAACCAAGCCATTGTGATAAAGACCGTCTATCCAGGAAACACATCCACCCCATAATGTCCATTGCCATACCCAAACAGTGACTTAATTCTAAACTAGAAGGACCCCAAGTCTGTGTGGCAACTGCAGGGATGTAATTACAGTCCTGGAACTGAGTGGCTCTGCTGGCCCTGTTGGGGGAAGTGGGAGGTTGGAGATTTGGCTTTGGGGTCAAAGATTGCCTTTTGCTGCCCTTGTGAAAGTCTACTTTAAAGTGGCCAAGTTACGAGCCTTTGAATGTGCCACGCCCACAGGGTCACAGAGTGACAGCATGCTCCATCTAGGGCTATGCGGGTTGAGAAGTATTTCTCTGTGGTGGCTGCTCACAGCTGCTCCTGGCTGGCACTAGAACTGAGCTGGACCAGAACTGGTTGGGCAAGAAGGCTTGGATAGGGAGCCATGGTGGCAAGTCTGGAATTGGGAGCTGGTGAGGGACATGGTGGGTGACCTAAAAGTCAGTTAGATGAGGGACACACTGAAATGGGATGGGATGAGGAGTTGAGGAGAATGGGGGAGACTGGACTGACTGGGTCAAGGAACCAGGAAGGGAGTGGAGGGATTAATTGGATGAAGAATCCACATAAGGAGACTGAGATAAGAAGCAAGAAGGGTGGAAGGGAGGAAAAACAGATCTAGTGAGGAGGAGTGGGGAGGGAACTGGGACTGGCTGGGCAAGGATACTAGTACTGGGTGTGGGATGAGAGAAAGACTTGGGCTCAGACAGTGAAACTGGAGGAGAGAGTAGGACTGGCTGAGCCAGGAGATTGGGACTGGAATGAGAAGCATGAGGTGCAGAAACTGGGACTCGGACAAGGCGTCAGAAAGGGGAAGACGTAGGACTGGGACTGGCACAAAGACAGGTGGAGGTGATGGGACAGAAGTGGGGGGGGTCAAGCCTGGTGGGGAAAAGACAAAAGAGTCTATACCCCCAAATGGAACAACCTGACAGGAACCCAAGATTCCTGAATCTTACAATTCCTCAAGAAATATCTGTAATACACACTGAAAAAGTGTTCAATTCTCTTCTACAGCTGAGCCACAAAGAGGAGGACAACCTTCAACTGCTATTGTTAGCTCAAGTGGCAGAGGTTTGTGCAGTAAATCCAGGGGTTCCCACCCTGCTGTGCTGATGAACCAGGAAGGTGTCTATATGGTACCAGAGGGTAGAATTTCTGTTTTTTTTAGTTTGCTATTTTAAAAACCTAGCCAAATTCACAAAAAATAACTATGTTAAGAAAAGGTAGAAAAGTCAAATCAGGCTGCAAGGCTTAATTTTTGAGAGCATGACTTTACAGACTTAATGCAATTCTTTTAACTTTTTGTGTGTGTGTGTGTGTGTGTATAATTGTCATGCAAACTGGGCCAGGGTCTTGAACTGTCTGGGGGTGTCTCATATTTTTATGAACTCTGGAAGGAAATTATCACATGGCAATTTCTTCTTATTAAATTTCCTTCAATAAGCTCTTAACACATGTATACAATACACTCAGAGACAAAAAGCCTCTATTTCTCCTAAGGCTAGGAAGGAGCAGGGAGAGACAATGAGAGTTTGTTATTGTAATTCCTATTTTAATTACTTTGGAGACAATCATATACTATAGTAAGGGGGGTCAATATGACAGCTAGGTAGAAAATAATGCTGAATTGAGCTTTTATGAATATCAGCATGATGGGAAGGGCAATTTTCAACTCTAGAAGCTGTCTTCAAATGCTTAAATAATAGAACTGGTAATATTTAACAGCTCTTCAGTTGAATCTTATTTATTTTTCCATTTCTTTCTGGTTTAAAAGGGAGATTTATTTTGCAGCCTTGAAGCCAGGAAGCAGAGAAATCAGCTTCAGTGTTTGACACAATATCAGTGCATATGATTTCCTTGTGTTATTTAAGGGGAAAGAGAATGAAAAAAAAAAGGGCATGCAACTGTGCATAATGTTTATATTTTGTACTCATTGCTGAGTAAATTTTAGGTAAATTGGATAGGGAAATGAACCTGAAAGTGACAAAGCATCCATCAGTAAAGCCAGCTCTTAACTAAAATCTACATTTAAATGTGAGAAAATCACTAGCCACCCTATGAAAAAATCCAGCAAAAGCCAGGTCAACTACCTTTAAACTAACAAAAAAGAGGGTGTGGGGGGAAGACAACATTTATAGAACCTTTGGCTAAATATAAAAATAGCTGTCTCTAGGAACCTTGATTTTTTATGCTACAGTTAAGTAAAAAACCTTTTCTGAATTCTTTGGTGCTTCTCCCATTCTCACCATCAGCAGTCAAAAAAATATGTACTGGAGATTAAAAACTGCACTTGTAGAAGGATAACCTAAAGCTTGGCTTTAAGAAGCATGACTGAATCAAAATAACCTGGTCAACTGGCAAAGAAAATACACGGCTGTCTGGTAGGACAGAAAGTGGTTGGTATTGATCCCAGACTACATGGCTCTAAACAGCAAAACAATTATCAACATGCAGGATTTATTTGGCCACTTGAGCTCTTGCAAGTCAACACTGCTGGGATTCAAACTTGTGGTTCCTGAAATTTTAGGTATTTGAAACCAGTAGTTTAGATCACTTTCAGAGCCCATCAGCAATACCAGAGGAGGTGCATCACAAGTGGGAGTGATCTAAGTGCACTCATCCCTGAAGGGACTGAATATGGAGTTGCTAACGCTGCCAGCCAGCAGAGAAAGGCAATTACTGTATGTTTACACACGCACTGGCAGAAAGAAAAATTAAGTTGATCAGTGTTTAAATCTGTTCTAAAATTAGCTAATGGGTTTTAAATAGTTTTTAAAAAAAACTCACAACTACAAAATGGCTGAAACAGGTAAATACAAACGGGAACCATTGTTAGAATAATATACCTTCAGAGATTTCAACTGATTATTAAATTGTACATCCAAGTAATAAAGCTTTATTAATTCTATTGTCTGAGCTCTACGTTAGGTAATGAGACCTATGTGTAGAAAGGCTGAGCTGGAATATAGCACCAACCAACCAAAAATGCAGATATAGTTAGCACATTTATTATGTAAGTAGCCCCAGGTGTTAATTATTTTTAATGCTTCCTTTCATTCCAGTTTCTTTTCTGGTAATAATAAACATGCACATTTGCGTAAACCGTGAATTTACAGCACTGTTACATAATCACCTTTTATTCTTAACATGGGATATCTACTCTTCAGTTTTGAAAATACTGGATTAGTTATAGCTGTGCAGCTTGCACTCTAATGCTAGAAAGAGTTGTTTGGGAGAGTCCAGCATTGATAGCAGTGGTGGTTAGTTTAGTTTCAGAATTACATCAGCAAATTCCACTTACAGTCAATGTTTTCTCTAACTTTCCAGTCATCAATATGAAATTCAGAACATAACATAAACCAATAAATCTATACATATAATCACGCCACTCATCATTTGGCAGCCTCTCGTGGCCAGGCATAGCAATAGCATCATAACTTTCTAGCCAGACTTAACCGCCCCTGCCAATAGTCACTTCCAAGGTGTGTTGATTTCTTTGCCAGAAATTCCACCTTCTGGCCTGGTCACCATATTACATAAGAACAGCCATCCTGAGTCATTCATAGTCCACCTAGCCCTGTATTCTGTCTTTCAGGAGCGGAGCGTGCCAGCTGTTTCAGTAGGAATGAACATAAAAAGACAATTTATGAAGTGGATCATCCCCCTGTCGTCCACTCCTGACTTCTGGCAGTCAGAGATTTAGGGACACTCAGAGCTTGGAGTTGTTCACCTGACCATCTTAGCTAAAAGTTATTGATGAACCTACTCTCCATAAACTTACCTTTTTTGTGTGTGTGTCCAGTTATACTTTTGGCCTTCAAAACTTCCATTGGCAAAAGTGTGAAGTATTTTCTTTGGTTTGCTCTAACCCTGCTGCCTGTTAGTTTCTTTTGGTTCCTGTGTTATGTGAAGGGGTAAATAACCACTTCTTTTTTCACTTTCTCCACACCATTCATGATTTTATAGACCTCTATCATACCCCTCCCCCCTTAATCCCCTCTTTTCTAAATTAAACACTACCACTCTTTCTAATCTTTCCTCATACAGAAGTTGTTCAGAACACTCCTCATACCACTAATCATTTTCATTCCCTTTCCCTACTTTTTCCAATTCTAATATATCTTTTTTGAGATGGGGTGACCAGACTGGCATGCGGTATCCGAGTTTTTGGCATACCACAGATTCTATATAGTGGCATTAGGCTATTTTCTATCTTATTATCTTTCCCTTTCCTAATGGTTCCTAACATTCTATTATCTTTATTGACTGCATTGCACATTGAGGAGATTTTTTCTGAGAACTATAAACAATTACTCCAACATCCCTTTTTTTGAGTAGTATCAGAAAATTTAGACCACCATCAGTTTGTATGTGTAGCGAGGATAATGTTTTCCGATATGCGTTACTTTGTATTTATCAGCTGTGAATTTCATCTGCCATTTTGTTGCCCAGTCAATTAGTTTTCTAACTCTTTTCAGTCTCCATTGGACTTCACTATCTTGAACAATTTAGTACTGGCTGCAAACTTAGCCACCTCATTGTTTGCCTTTTTCTTTTTTTAGATCATTTATGAATATGTTCATGGCACTGGTCTCAATACAGATGCTTGGGACCCACTGCTATTTACCTCTCTCCACTGTGAAAACTGTTTATATCTCTCCTTTTGTTTCCTATCTTTCAATCAGTTACTGATCCATGAGAGGACCTTCCCTATTATCTTAACACTGCCTACTTTGCGCAAGAGCCTTTAATGAGGGACCGTGTTGAAGGCTTTCTGGAAGTCCAAGTAAACTACATCCATTGGATCTTAACTTCTCCAGTTAGGACGCAACTGCACACACTAAAAGGTCCCAAAGATATTTTAATACAAAACAGACCCTTATGTTCTCTCTGGGGCTATTCTTCACCCTACCTTTGAAGTTCAGTCTGCAGCCCTCTTCACTGAAGCCGATAGGGGAACACAGTCCCGCCCCTGATTCTGGCTTCTGTCCCAGGCCCTGGGCAGAATAACTAAGTCTTTATCAATCCTCTTTATCTGGGCTGCCGTTTTCCCTGAGCGAGTTCCTGCCTGAAGGTTTCTTGGTTCGTTATTTAGACATAATCTCTTCCCTACAGTGGCGTAGCAAGTGTGGCTGGCGCTTGGAGGACAAGCCCACATTTGAGCTCACTTTGGGTGCCCCCACCACCCCACACCTTGCAGGCCCCTCCCTGCACAGGGCAAGAGGGGGGTCTCAGTCCCAACCTCTGAGCAGGGCCGTCCCTAACAGGGGGCAATCGGCCTGTGGAGGGTGCTGTGAGGGCTGGCCCAGAGAGCGCGGGCCCCGTGCACCCGCCCCTTCCCTGCACCAAGACAGCTGCTCCGCCCCCAGGGGTGGGGAGGACTGGCCCAGAGGCCAAGCTCCGCTTCCCTGCCTTGCTCCTGGGCCTGCCTGTTGCGCCCTGGGGATAGGGAGGGCCAGCCCAGAGGCCAGGTGAAGCGATCCCGCCCCGCCACCTTTGGCTTCTTACTGACGAAGGCAGAGGGACAGGAGGGAGCAGGGCAAAGCGTGGATTTGGGGGGGGGGGGGGCATAACTGCAGGGCATGGGGCGATCGCCCTGTACGCCCTCCTCTCCCCCCCAGGCCTGCAGAGGCCAATAGGCCGGCCTTGCAAGGGCCAGATTGGAGGGGCACTGGTGCCCCCGCCCTCCGCCTGCGGGGGTCAGAACGGTGGGGCAGCCATGGCCCATGGCTCTGGAGGGGCGGAGGAGGTGCTGCCCAATGTCGCAGAGGGGGGAGAACCAGCTGGCCAGGGGCGGGGCGGCCAGAACGCTGTGCCAAGAGTGCATCAGAGGCTGGGAGGGTGGCCTCTGGCCCTGCCCACCCTGCAGCGTTGAACAAGCCCACCCTCCAGTGCTGTGGGCTGCGGCTGCCCCCATTGGTCTTGCTCATGCGGGGAGATTAGAGGGCCAGATGAGAGAGGGGCATCCCGAAAGTGGGGAGCCCGGGCCGGCGCCCCTCTCATCTGGCTCTTCCAGGGCCGGCCTGGCGCCCCTCTGCAGCCCAGCATCCAGGAGTCTTCTTGCTTTCTGTGGTCTCTTCCCTGCAACTCTTTCTCCAGCCAGAACCTATCAATACTTAAACCTGACTCCTTTTAAACAGGAATCCCCATCAGTGGGGCTTGTACTGCCATCAAGGTAGGCTTAGTTGCAGGCCCTCTGTTGAAGGGCATGCCACTATATTGAACAATAGAACCCTCTTATAGTAAACTTGTTCCCCAGAAAATGCCACCACTGTAAGTGGAGGATGACTACCACAAATGTAGTGGCACTTTGAGTAGGAAATATGTTTACCCATCTTATAAATTGGGCAAGGCATAGGAGCTAATACTGAGGGAAATGTCACTGGATTATTTAATTATATAGATTGTTAGAATCTCTGATCTGTGTTTCATGCAAAATATAGTACTTCCAAAAGCATATTTCTCTATAACACCATGGTCGGTAAAAGGATTACCAGTGAATAAGAAAGAAGAGGCAGATAATTGATTTCAAATGAAGAGCAATTGATAAGACTGGGGTTGTTTATTTTAGAGCTTAGACGGAAAAGAGGGGTGTTACAAATGAATAAACCATATACAGAAAATAAATTGGGCACTTTTATTTACTCTATTCCACAGGAGTATTCCAAGAGGCCATTCAGTTTAATTTAAAGGCAACAACTTCAAACTTTAAAACTGACAAAAGGAAAAGTTTTTTGTTTCTTTTTTAATAGGAGCTGTGCAACAAACTGCCATAATATATCATTCAAGCTAAGAGTTTAGTGGTATTTAAAACAGATCTGGAGATTTATATGGATAAGTACATAAGGTTAAAAAGGGACAAACCTCTCATGATTCTGGGCATGAGCTAACCACAGACTGATGAAGGTTAAAATGTTCTCTTCCTTTTCAACAAGAGGATAGCAGAGTCTAAAAGTTGTTTTTCCAATGGCAAATCCTAAGCTTTCAGTAAAGCCTCATTGTTAGTTATGTTTGTGTCTCTGAAGTAGCTTACGAGTCAGTTATATTCTTCAGTAGGACGCAGTTTTGCTTTTCTCCCAGGCACAATTTTATTTTGAAGTCACCTTTGATTATGGAAACGTACACGCTTCAATCCATTTGAGAGTAAAGGTCACAGTTTTGAAAACTGAACAAACCATAAGCTAATGGTTAAAAAAAGAGCATACAGAGGAATTCAGAGGAAAGGAAGGTCTCCTTTATTAATGGAAGCTGAGACACACACACACACCATAACAAACAAGTTGTAATTTGAAATAATAGGATAAAAATGAATGCTGAGCACTGTCTTTTGACTCATACTAAGGTTTTCTTTTGTTTTAGGATCCACTTAGCTATACAACTGGCCTACAGTGCAAAACCTGTGAGCTCAAAGTACTGCATTTAGACTGCTCTATGGGGTTTTACATAAAGCTCCTGAGGCAACTGCAAGGATTATTAAAAATATATATTTCTACACAAATGGGGCAAGCTGTACATTTGGCACTGCTAAATAAAAAAATTGATTATCTTAACACAATCTTGGGTTTATTTTCATATTGTTATTGTGGATTATATGGGTTAACTTCATTATTTCCTATCTCCCTAGGATAATTCCGGTTGACTGTTCATAAAAGCTGAATGTTACAACTGAAAAATAAATAAATAAGAATTCTGTCTATTACTCTACCAATTTACACAGTTTCTGCCAGAAACAGAACTCTTTGTACTCTACTTACAAATTCAAAACCCAAGTTGAAATTTCCCACTAAAAATTATATGTGATTAAACTTGATCCTGGCAGAGACACAAAATCAACATTAAGAGTTCAATTCATTAAAAAGAAAAAATCACTTAGGCAGGTATTCTGCACTTCTTCTATGTATATGTCATGCCAAACACAGAGATGAATACTGAGGGGCAGATCTCAGTCGGTGTATACTATCACAATTCCACTGGATTAAATGGAATTCTGACAATTTATGCCAGTTGAGGAACTGTTCTTGAATTCCTAATATAAAAAGTAACTAGCTACGTTATATTACTTGGAAGCTAGAATGGTTGACACAATATGACAATACCTCATCAAATTCTACTTTGAAAATTCCAGTATTTTGGCAGCAACTTGCAAGCCCAAATTCCAACTTCATTGTTAATTGGTTTTAATTATTTTTTTTTGTTTGCACTGCAGATTTTAATTAAAATCTCTCTATCACTGGCTGAATTTAAAAGTTGCAGAATTTACACCAAACACCTTTTACAAAATAATAATACACAACACTATGAAGAATACCATTAATAATAATGCAAACAAGGATATACACTAGAGGCAGATAAACATAACTTTGTATATTAATAACACTACTATAAAAATTTAAACAGCATTATCTTGCAATTTTAGAGCCAAAGCCTCAGCTTCATTGGTTTTAAAAGAACGGCACCAATTTACCCCATCTGAGAATATGTTACTCTGGTCTGGTGATTCTACTCTTTTGAAATCCTGGCAGCAGCATGTTCAAAAAAGGAGGCAAGGTGAATATGCTTGGGAAAATAGGAAACACTGTAGTAACTGAATAGTCAATGGGTTAAACAGCTAGAACACTGTGCAGCTGGTCGTACTTTATTCTGAAATGGGCCTAATTCAATTGAAAAATCACATAATTATGTAAGATTTCCTGCAATGCACGGGTTGAAATGTCATGCTCTGGGCAGCCAATCAAATTCTATGAATATGTTGACTTTTCATTGCTACAAGATGCATACTGATGTTGCTTCAAATCACAACATGCAAGTGTGCTCTGGTTAACTCTGTCTGACTGCAGCGAAAAGGTCGGAGAGCACATATTAAAACTAAAGGCTTTCTTTGGGGAGGAAAAGCCTTTTTCATTTTTTATTGAAAAATCAGAGGGCTTCATTCAGCAAGCCCATAATCATGTAAGTAGTTCCATCAACTTCAACAGAACTGCTCACATGAGCAAAGATGAATAGAGCCCTGCAAATCAGCGGATATCCGCTTCTTATCCGCGGATATCCACATCCGTGGGTGCAAATGCAGATATCCGCAGACCCGTTAATGCGGATTGCGGCTCGGGTATGGATACTATTTTTAATCTGGTCATGGCTGTACTGTGGAGAGCACCATTACTCCGCCCAGAACATCTGATTGGTTACAGCTGCAGCCCTTACTGAATCCAGAGGCCAGTCCAGGCGGAGTAACAGTTGCTCCCCCACATCCCCCACTGCTGGCCACTCCCCCCAGCACCAAAGAGCTGAGTGATCTCAGCAGCCCCCCTTTCACGTGGCCAGCCCCAGCAGAATAAGAGTTGCTCATATCTGGGCTAGCCGAGGCTCTGGACAGCATTGGGCTTTTACTGGCTCATCCGGGTCCTGGGTCCCGCCCCCAGCTGTCCTTCAGTCTCTGACTCCAGACTGTGAGAGCCAGAGCCCAGCCCATCAGAGCTGGTGTTCAGTTTCAATGGCCAGTCCACACCTCCACTGATCAGCTGAGAAATGGCAGCAGCCCAGACTTCCCAGCCCAGCCAGAATAACAGTTGCTCAGATCAGACACAGCAAAGGCTCTGAAAAACCCTGGGAGCTGTTGGCAACTCTCTCCCCTCTCAGCTGTATCTCAGGCTACCTGAACCTAGCTTGCCAGAGCCCATGCATATCAGCTGATGATGGGCTGCTGCTTCCCCTCTTCGCTGGCTGTCAGCCTCCTGATTTGATCGCTCAGCTGAATGAATTACCTTGCCCATGCTGAACAGTTGAGTGACCTGATCTTCACTCTTGTAGGTGGAATAACCAGATGATCAGGGGCAGCAGGGCTCTGAACACACAGTATTGGGAGCTGCTGGCTTGTGCCGCCCTCCCTGCTCCCTTCCTCGGGCTCTGTGTGAGGCAGCTGCTGCTCTCTAACAATCCAGGATCTGATAGGGAGCTGCCCCAGAAGAAAACACAGAGGTTGCACCAGGATTCTTAGGACTCTCTATAAAGTTTAAAATAAAACAGTGTGTGCACATTTACTAAGCCCCTGCTTTTAAGTTGTTACATTACAGAACACACACAGGCAGGAACACAAAACAGAAGCACAGTGTAATGATGAGGAGCCGAGCGGAGTGGAGCTGCTGCAAGGCGGGTGCAGGGCGGTTGTGGATACCCACAAAACATGGAGATGTGGACTGCGGATCGGATATGTGCTCACATGTCTCAGATATGGATTGGTTGTGGATCCACATTTTTGTATCTGCGCAGGGCTCTAAAGATGAACTGCAGTACAGCTAACCTCAAGAGTTCAAAAATCATGAGTCAGAGCCTCAAAAATCACCAGAGTAAACCAACCAAAGAGACTATGTTGTGGATTTTTTGGGTGATCTTTTGATTGTTGAATGCCCCCTGACCATCCAGTGTGTGTGTGTGTGTGTGTGACTACACCTACATAACTGCACCTCCACAAGAAGTGCATGGCACATGTTGGTGTAGTGAGGGTGACTCGGTGTTCCTATAGACACTGCTGGTTACTTACACCAACTATTGACCATCATTGTTGTCACATTCATGGTTGGAGCCACGAAATTAACAAGGAAGCCGCTCATAAGCCAGTGCTCCTATCCAGGTTGAGTGCAGGGCTTGAAGTTCAGACCAGCTGCCTGGGCTTCCTGCTCTCCGGCAGGGAGCACGGAACTGAGGACCTGGGCAGCAGCTGTCTCCCACTGGAGAGCGTGGAGCTGAGCGGCTGAGGCGATGCTGTCCTTCCAGTGGGGAGTGCGGCAGTGAGAAGGAGGGGAAGTCAGGCTTCCAGGGCAAATGGGAAACTGAGAGTAGGGCGTGGGGACAGCCAGCGGGAAGCTGGGAGCCTGGGGGACAGTCAGGGTCCAGGCTGGGAGTTCTATGGAACTGAGAGCCAGGGTTCTCAGCTACCACCACCTTCTGCCCTTCTTAGGTAGGCAGAAGCACTCCTGGTGAGGACGCGCACCACTGACAGAAGGAGGGTAATGTGAACATGAACCATGGCAGTAATTACTGTGGTGGCTGTAAACTGACTAATATGGATTGACTTAAGTTTGTAGTGCAGACATGCCTTTAAAGATGTCCACGTTCACAAACTGGTAGAATAAGCTAACTTTGGTTCCTGCTGAGGGACTCTGACCCCCACATCTTTCTGCCCCCATCTAGCAATTCATTCTGTCCCCACCCAGCCCGCACCCACATGACTTCAAAACCCAACTCCCCCAGTTCAGCCTCCCCTTTCATTTCAGCCTCCCTCAGCCAATCCCACCAGTTAGAATCATAGAATAATAGGGATGGAAGAGACCTCATGAGATCATCTAGTCCAACCCCCAGCTAAAAAGCAGGACCACTCCCACTAAATCACCCCAGCCAGGGTTTTGTCTAACCGGGCCTTAAAAATCTCCAAAGATGGAGATTCTACCACCTCCCTAGGTAACCCATTCCAATGCTTCACCACCCTCCTAGTCAGAAAGATTTTCCTAATATCCAACCTTGACCTCCCCAGCTGTAATTTGAAACCATTGTTCCTTGTTCTGTCCTCTGTTACCATCGAGAACAGCCTAGCTCCCTCCTCTTTGGAGCTCCCCTTCAAGTAGTTAAAGGTTGCTATCAAATCTCCCCTCAGTCTTCTCTTCTGTAGACTAAATAAGCCTAGTTCCTTCAGTCTCTCCTTGTAAGTCATGTGCCCCAGCCCTCTAATCATTTTTGTTGCCCTCCGCTGGACTCTTTCTAATTTGTTCACATCCTTTCTGTAGTGGGGAGCCCAAAACTGGACACAGTATTCCAAATGCGGCCTGACCAGTGTCGAATAGAGGGGAATTATCACATCCCTCGTTTTGCTGCCAAGACTCCTACTGATGCAGCCTAATATGCCATGGGCCTTTTTGGCAACAAGAGCACACTGTTGGCTCATATTCATCTTCCCGTCCACCATAACCCCCAGGTCCTTTTCTATAGCACTGCTACTTAGCCGATCGGTCCCCAGCCTGTAGTAGTGCATGGGATTTTTCCGTCCTAAGTGCAGGACTTTGCACTTGTCTTTGTTGAACCTTATGAGGTTTCTTTCAGCCCAGTGTTCCAATTTGTCCAACTCTCCCTGGATCCTATCCCTGCCCTCCAGAGTATCTACTATTCCCCCCAGCTTAATGTCTTCCACGAACTTACTAAGCACGCAATCTATCCCATCATCAAGATCATTAATGAAGATGTTCAGCCCCCTAAATTCACTCCACCAGTCCTTCCACTCTACCCCCCATCAGTTTGACCTCTGCCAATTCACTTCACCTCAGTGTCCACACCCCTCAACTCAGCCTCCACACCCGTAGTGTCACCGCCCCCTCGCACCCTAGGCCTCGGGGTGCTACAGTGAGGTCCCCCTTCCTTCCAGCCTGGGGATGCAACTCCAACACTACTTCATCTCCCTTTAGCTTCCCAATCTGGGTACTGCTGGGGGGAAGAGGAAGGGAGGAGGAAGAGCTAAGAAACTCTTTTGTTCCTATACTCTCTGTAAAGGAGGAAGGAATGAGTAGAGCTGTCGTGAAGGCCGGGCTCTTTAGCTCCTTCTTCCTCTTCTGTGAGAATGACTTCAGGTTGTGAGAAGCATTGGTTATTCTGCCCTAGGGGCAGGCAAATAGGTTAGTCAGCTCTTTATGGGTTCATATTTACATGAGTGCTGGAGTTTCTCATTTCATTGCAAGAATGGCTTCAGCCTCAGTCAAAATCATATCCCTCTTGAAGAGAGAGTTGGCAGCACAGGAACTCTGTCCACAAAGGCTTGTAGGATTAGGCCCATAGTTTGCTTCTTTGCTTTAAGAGCATTTCTTCATGCTGACTCAATGTGCTTTTTAATTAATATGCTCAAGGTGAAGATCTTCATTTAGGGAAAACAGTTTAATGAGTAGTCTGATGAGTGGCTCAGAAATAATTTAAAACACTTTAAAACACAAAAGGATTTACCAGAAGCTACCTGCCCTGCTTTGACATAATGTGGATACTAATGTTTTCCTGAAGAAGCAGAAATTTATTTACAAGGTGACGCATGCAACAGGAAAAAAAAAAGGAAGAAAATTGAGGTTTCAGATATATTTGCGATATTTAAAGGGCTCAAAGGGCATAATTCTATATAAACCCATTGAAGTTAACAGGAGTATAGCTTGAATTCATTCTGATATGCTTGATATTACACAGCTCCAATGAACTTTACCAACTTTTCTAGTAATTTTGTCCAGAATAAAAAAATGGATCCTTGGACATCTTGTAAATTTAAAGTGAAATCCTGATTTTATTGAAATCACTATCACTGACTTCAAACAAACTCTCATTGACTTCAGTGGGGTCACAATTCTACCTTAATTGCTTATGGACATTTGTTTTTTAAAAACCAACAATGCTAAAGGTAACACTTTCTCTGACATATCCAGTAGAACTTAATCCTTGGGATTACTAAACACCCACAATCCACACATACTTCATGCTTAGCACCTCTTAGCTCAAACGCTTTGTTTGTTCTATTCTGACTTTTACATTTATTATTATTATTATTATTATTCCCACATTATGGAAATTGAACATTTAAAAAAATAATTTACAAAAACAAAACAAACACACACACACAAATCAGTATTTTGCAATTCATGGATTCAAGGTATCCCTGAATACAGGGTATCCCCGCCCTGAAAGAAATAAACATTTAATTTGGGACTGCCAGTGTATATCACCAAGAGGACATATTGCAGGTGTCATAATAAGGGGACAAGGCTGTATGTAGTTTTAAATTACCATAAATCTGGGATTGAAGCACCCCTGTTAGCTATCCATAATTCTATGACTCAGACATACACAAATTTGACAAGCCTAGCATTTTGAAAACATATACACTGTATTTTGAAAAAACATGAAAGACATGTATTAGACATGAGCAATTTAATTATTACAAAAATAATTTGGAATTGCTAAACTGAAATATTCAAATTACTTCCTTTCTTTTACATAATTAGTCATTCTAAAGATTAGTTTGCGGGACGCTCCCAATATGCAAAATAAGTCCAAGAACATTCACCTATACTCCTACTAGCTGAACCCCAGAAAAAGGGTCAAAAGAAATGGTATTAATGGCTGTAAACCATCAAAAATAAACAAACCAACCATGTAAACATATCACAAGTTCTATCACAAACATCAATTCAGATTTAATTTCAAAACTGAGCAATCATGTAGAATCGATTGAAATTGTCTGGATTCATATACAAATTCAAAACTCTTCAGATCTGAACTGTGAAAGAGTCACCTGTCCCTGTAATTTGTGGCACTGTAGCACATAAACGGTCTGCTATGTAGTCAGGGAGGCTGTTCCCACTATTAGTTTATTTTTTTCACCATGCCATGTAATTTAATACAAATGCTCCTCATTGCCCCCCTTTCTCATGCTTAATCTTACACACATGCACACAGAAATGCTACTTTATTTACAGTGTGGCTCAAGAACTTCTACCCATGGAGCCACAGGTCATCCTTTTTATTATGTTTCTTAGCTTTCATACAGACATCATATACTGGATTCTACCATACAAATACCCTAATATGGTCAAGAGATTCAATTATTATTCTCCATACGTAATCCAGGAACAACAGCAGAGACCTTTCATTTCCCCATGAATCAGCGAGTTCAGTCACTGATAGCAATCCTGTTGAGCACAGCAATCCTCAAACCCAGACCCAGCGGGTTACCGCACAAGAGGTTTACCCCCTGCACCACCTTGATGTGAGAGCAGAGGATGGAACTGCAGCTATTGACCCACCACCACAGTCTACCCCTCTGAGGCAGCGGGAACAAATAGGACACCATCACCTATAAGCTCCCTGTTCCCAACCTTTGCCTTGTCCAGCTGTCTTGGACACCTTTCCCCTTCAGATCAGCCTCCCATGGGACCCTGCCCATCAGCTCCCTAAGGGAGCCAAAATCTGCTTTTCTGAAGTCCAGGGTGTGTGTTCTGCTTCTTTCCTTCCTTCCATTGATCAGGATCCTGAATGTTAAACAGTGTGCCCTTGTTGCCAAAAAGGCCAATGGCATATTAGGCTGCATCAGTAGGAGTATTGCCAGCAGATCGAGGGATGTGATAATTCCCCTCTATTCGACACTGGTCAGGCCGCATCTGGAATACTGTGTCCAGTTTTGGGCTCCCCACTACAGAAAGGATGTGGACAAATTAGAAAGAGTCCAGCGGAGGGCAACAAAAATGATTAGGGGGCTGAGGAACATGACTTATGAGGAGAGACTGAAGGAATTAGGCTTATTTAGTCTACAGAAGAGAAGACTGAGGGGAGATTTGATAGCAACCTTCAACTACTTGAAGGGTTGCTCGAAAGAGGAGGGAGCTAGGCTGTTCTCGAGGGTAACAGAGGACAGAACAAGGAGCAATGGTTTCAAATTACAGCTGGGGAGGTTGAGGTTGGATATTAGGAAAAACTTTCTGACTAGGAGGGTGGTGAAGCATTGGAATGGGCTATCTAGGGAGATGGTAGAATCTCCATCTTTGGAGATTTTTAAGGCCCAGTTAGACAAAACCCTGGCTGGGGTGATTTAGGGGGAGTGGTCCTGCTTTTTGGCAGGGGGTTGGACTAGATGACCTCGTGAGGTCCCTTCCAACCCTATGATTCTATGATTCTAAGAAGAGTTGTCAAAGAAACCATGGGAGCACAGAGTTAAAGTCACTTGCTGGTATGTCAACCCCTTGAAGAAGGCAAAACTCAAGCTTCTGACAACCAAGAAATGACATTAAGGTTGAACATTCAATCTCAATACCGCCCTTTTCCAGCAAGGCCCCAAGATACCCCATGTAGGGCTTCATATTGCAAACACACCTTTAACAAGCAGGCCCAATGATGGTCTCCAATAGTTGGTGCAGATACACCTACGCCTAACACACTGCCTGAGTTTTGTGAAGAGGAAAAATATGTTCCTTGTTGGCATTAGAAGTCATATATGCAGTGTCCTGTATATGTCCTGTAATTTGCATGCTCAGACAGACAGACTACCCTGCCCCCACAACTACACACACATCAACTGGGGCCAACCAGCCCTGCTTCATTATGCTGCCCCAGCCACGCTCCTGACCCTTTCATGGCTCACCCCACTCCAGTTTGGCACCCACCCCACTACTGTACCGTGCCTCCCTCCAATCTACAACGCATGCAGGGAACACCCGTACCCAAAGTCTTTGCTCCCTGGTTTTGCTGTTACTCCGCACCCCCAAAACTCACTCACATGCACAGGCTAGAGCAAAGGACAACCTGTTCCAGTGGAATGGTGCTTCTGACTGCACGTCAGAATGGTTGGAGTGTGGAGTTTGTGACAGAGCTGCTAAGAGAAATCACAGGTGTGGCTTCTGTTTTAAAAAACTGTCAAGTTTTATGTTTGGAGGAAAGCTCCTCTCACCCCTATTCAACAGATGTATCTCACCACTGAGAAATAGTGAGGTGACAGAGCTTGCCATGGTTCTTTGCCATTCAATACACAATTCCTAAGCAGCCATGATCCCTCCAATTTCCCAATTAATGTTGTTCTGATACTTAATAGCTGCCATATGGTCGCTGTAGTGACTATTAAGATACTCAGCCAAATCAGAGAAAACCAGGCCAGCTCCTGGACACAAATCTCTGATGTGATCCAAATCTGCTTCATACACCGTGCGTGGTGTACATCCGGAGTAAGGCCCAGATCATTTCTGCTTGATCACAAGCAGCTAGTGTCACCAGTAAGAGACTGCAGACCAGGCATAATGCCAAAGAAGGAACTTCTCTCCACCCAAATCAGACTGTGGTCAGCCACCCCTATGTCTAGACCCCTTGCTCTGCCACAAACTTCTGCAGCCTCATAATATAGGACTTGCCCAGACTTGAAACACTGGCAACTCTGATACCTACTTCCTTTCTCTCAGTAGTCAATGTACATGCGCTGCCAGTTGCAAACCTCCGATCTATGTGTCTTTGGAAACAACACATTAATCTCTTATGATATCAGGGAATCGCCACTTTCCAACTCCAACCCCTGCTCACTCCCCAGCCTGTAAAATACAGATTTGCTCAACCTCATCCTCATTTCCTACCCCCCTCAAAAGCCACAGCATTTCTCCCTGTCCAGTTCCCTCTTCACCTTCCCACACACCCATACAAAGTCCTTTCTCTGCCACCAGCTCCTCCCCACCAGAACTTTGGCTCCCCTGGTTGCTTACTCTTCTGCTGTGTTCACAGTAAACCTCTGCATAAAATGAAAATATGTTGTAATATAACAGAGACAACTTGGAGCAAGCAGCATAAGTTATTAAATCTTTATTCCACAGGTGTATAAAGGTTCAGATAAGAAATGGGATGGGGGTGTGTTCATGGGGCCCAGTGGTATTGGCATAGTCCCTCAAAATGCCCAGAAATAGTCTCACACTGTCATCCTTCTAGACTGCACATCTAGGCAAGCAAAAAACTGAGCATTTTCCTAAATACCGTTCAGAGTTGAATTCCACAAAGACTTAGGGAATGTCATAGACTCATAGAAACTGGAAGGGACCATGAGAGGTCACCCAGTCCAGTCCCCTGCATTCATGGCAGGACGAAGTACCCTCTTAAACCATCCCTGACAGGTGCTTGTCTAACCTGCTCTTAATATCTTCTAATGATGGAGATTCCACAACCTGCTGAGGCAACTTATTCCAGTGGCTAATCACCCTGACAGTTAGGAATTTTTTCCTACTGTCCAACCTAAACCTTCCTTGCCATAATTTAAGCCCATTGCTTGTTGTCCTAGCATTGGCAGTTAAGGAGAACAATTTTTCTCCCTCCTTCTTGTGACAACCTTTTCGGTACTTGAAACTGTCATGTCCAACCTTTGGTAAAAATTGACCAGTTGAACCCACTTAGACCCTCATGACAGTAATGGCTTTATATCTAGCTCTGCACCTAGAAACTTTCTGAAAAATGGCTATTTTGGGGGAGGGGAGGGGAAATTGTATCTCTGGAAGCCTGGCTCCAATGACACTAGAGTTGAGTTACTAACCTGTACTCTGTGCTTCCATGAGGCATAGCAAATTTCAAGAAAAACTGTGCAAGCGTGCAGATTTTACAAGTCTTAGGCCAGGTATCCACTACCACAACCATTGTCTCCTTAATGTTAAGGAATCTGCCAGCTACAATGGGCCCAGGGAGTAATCTGATGAGCCATTAAGGACATAAGGAATACAACCATTGTGTCCTTAATGGCTCGTCAGGTTACTCCTTGGGCCCATTGTAGCTGGCAGACTTCTTAACTTTGAGGAGACAATGGTTGTAGACAGTGGTGTTTACACAGACTCTCACAAGTTAAAGTATAGATTAACAACCAAATTCCTAACTTCTAATCCAAAGACAATTCCTAGACATAAACTATATAATCATTCCCAGTAAATTACTACCTTTCTATTGATACCAAACATGACATAGTTCCTACGGATTATAGCATTTATGATATATGAATAGAAAATAATATCATAAATGCTTCCCTAAATCCAGACAGCATCACACCCTGCCCACATGCCCTGCCAGGGTCCCTGACCCCCTTTGCCCCATTGCACACAAGGGGTGCCCCCCCTGCCACCATGGACCTGCCCAAGGTCCCCCTAACCCCTAGAAGTCGACCTAGGTGTCCAGTGTGGATGCTCTAGGTTGACTTTGTAAGTTCTCCTTTAAGTCAACTTTAATTTTAAGTGTAGATGCACTAAGTTGACTTAAAATTACAAGTGTAGACATAGCTATAAGATATAAGGCTTTTTGTATTCACATATTAGATGAAAAGAAGAAAGAAGCTGTACCTCATGGTAAGAATACACGGTTAGCCCCTCCTATATGTTATACTATCCCATATTTTATCAGCTGAAAAGCTAAACAGATTATACACTCCAAGACCTAACCAATACTAGCACATATTCAGCCTAAATTTTAAGTAAATACATATACTTCTCAAAGAAGAGAGTAAATATAGATGTGTTGTAGCTAAAGTAATACAAATGACCCAATTATAATAATTATTTCATGGCAGTCTATTGAGTGACAAGCAGACTGTGAAGGAATTATTTGGTACATCATAAACAACAATCCTGTTCAATTAAAAACCCTTTTGGAAAGAAAAAAGATTACAAAACAAAGTTATGAATTTTCATGATAAAGGTAACTCTAGTGTGTTTATATCAAAGGTTGCATAGATAGAGAAGTTAGAGAGAATATATTACTCTAGACTGATAGGTATTACAAAATAATATATGACTCACTCAACACAAATATTAATTCAGAATTACATAAGTAAGTTTCAGCATTTCTATAGCTGGAAATGACTCTGAACTTATTGGATACAGATTTTAATTTCTTTGGCATGGAGAAACTTTTGCCCTTTTACCTAACTTGTGCTCTTGGGAAGATGATGTCACCTCTCTCTGGTTCAGTTTCCTCACTGACGACATTTCCCCTCCTCTTTAGAATGTTATGAGATCTATGGATAAAAAGCACTAAGATAAGAGCTCCCTGGAGCCCTCAAGCATCTTGCCATGGGAACCAAACTGATGTCTAGGTCTCAAGGGTGAGATGGGATATAGCGAACAGGAAACTGGGACAGGAAGACAAACAGGGTCTAGTTCTTGAAGCATGGCATAGGCTCAACTCAGCATTTTCATACTCATTTCTCTTAGGCTGCAGAAGAGGAGGAGGGAAGAACAAACATGGGCATAATACTCCAAGCACAATATGAAGGCAGACATATGTATGGAATTAAGCAACAGGCTGCAGCTTTTATTAAACTTAAACACAAGGGTGGAGCGCTGCCCACCCATACTCTTTTAGACCAGGCACTTAATGGGTTTCAGTGCAGGGATTACAGGACTCCTTGCCACAACTGGTTCCAGGGCTCCTTACCATATAACCCAGAATTGGTGCAAGGGTCATAGGGCTCCTTAGCACAACCCATAAGGTGGGGTAGGCCCTTCTCGGTCTACCCCCCCCCCCCAGGACTCAGCTTGTTCTGAGTCCTAACAGCTTCCCCCACCATGCAAGATTCCTTCCTGACCCACTAAACAGGTGATCGGCTAGATCCTCAGCATCAGTCAGGCCCACTTCCCATTCCTAGTTTGGGTGGGTAGGGTGAGCTGCTGGAACAGAGCTGAAAGAGGCTCTATGTGGCTTCTATACTGCACTGAATCCTGAGATCTGGGGAATGCTCTCTTCCCTAACTGGCCAATAGATGCCAGAGACTTGGGGGGAGGGGCAGTGAAGGGGGGGGTGAGGAAGAGGAGCTACCTATTGTTCCTTGGCGAGTGTCTTCCCGCCTTGCTGCTGGGAATCTCCTGCTTTCACCATTGGCCCCATAAAGTTCCTCCACCTATTGATGCAGGTGAGCAGCATTTGATGGAGTGATGGACCACAGCACAAAGTAACACTACAACACTTTTGAGCACAGAGTGAACACTGTCACTGACTGACGCCGGAGAGGAAATGTAAACAAGCAGGACATTGTTATCCAAAGAGGATAGAGTAGAACCCCGGAGTTAAGAATACCAGAGTTAGGCACTGACCAGTCAACAACACACCTCATATGGAACCAGAAATAAACAATCAGGCAACAGCAGAAGAAAGAAAGAAAGAAAGAAAGAAAGAAAGAAAGAAAGAAAGAACAGTACAGTACTCTGTTAAACATAAACTACCAACCCCCGCCCCCAAAAGGAAAGCAGCATTTTTCTTCTGAATAGTAAATTTTCAAAGCTCTATTAAGTCACAGTTCAGTTGTCAATTTTTGAAAGACCAACCATAACACTTCAAAGCGTCTGACGAAGTGGGATTTTTTTCCCCACAAAAGCTCATGTGATGAATAAATTTGTTAGTCTTTAAAAGTGCCACAGGACTCCTTGTTTGTTTAGCTGACCTAGACTAACATGGCTATCCCTTTGGAATGTTTCAGATTTATAAACAACCTCTATTCCCAATGTGTTCGTAACTCTGAGTTTCTATTGTACCAAGAAGTTACATCTTTACTTTTGTGAAAAATGCTATGGGAACATTAATGGCCAATTTTAAATCTAACTGGGAGAGAGCACCGCCACTACCCTAGCACCAAGCTGGCATGTTGGTTCAGTACTATCTCAGGAAAAGGTACAATATACCGAATCATCACCAGCACTTTCTGCTACATCAGACTTGGAAATTTCCCATCTCACCTTAGTTATATTCCAGGATCAGAGTTGAACTATTATGGATCCAGAAGATTTTATGTAGAGTACTGTAGTGAGCTAGAGTGGCCTCCCATTGAGGCAGAGGGGGAGGAGCCACATTCAACTCCCATGTGTGTGGAGACAGCCCACACTTCCGAGAAGACAAGGGGTGGGACAGGAAGCATAAGACGCAGGGCTTCCAACTTAGCTGAGCCAGAAAAAGAGACAGATGCCCCCTGCCAGCTGCAAGCAACAGGATTTGTTATCGAGTCAAAGAGTACCCTGTCCCCAGAGGAGGTCGAAAGCAAAGAGGAGCACCTGGATTTCTGGCCACTGAATATTTAGATGAGACCAAAGACACTTGGACTATGGGATCCCTCAACCAGACTATGATAGAAGCAGCCCAGGAAAACCAGACTTCGGTTCAGTTTTGTGATCAGAACCCCAGTCAGCAAGTTATGATAGGATCCTTGCTGGCCCACTAGAGGACTTCTCTGCCCCTGTTTTGCCCCTCCTCCTTCCTTCACCCACTCTATGCCTTGGTTATATTGTTTGGGTAGATTTAAGATTTGTATGACAAACATACTATATTCCACTATTGCATTTACCTACTGGATTGGCAAATAGTTTAGAAAGTTTGGCAAATATGATTCAATGTAACTTGTATTATTTATTTGCAATTTCAGCTATCATTTTAATCCCCTAAATAACAAGTTTAGAAAGCATGTTATTATAATGCTTTGTGCAGCTTATTAATATTTGCTTAGCTTTATTTTGGGGGAAAAGTATCCAAAGAGGGCTATTTAACATAAATGAGCATTTAGAGTTATTTCATTTGCTGGCTCATTGTTTTAGAACATTCATGTTAAAAAGAGAAATCTAATAATGCAGACATCAAGAGATTAGAGTGCCGGTTTACCAGTGCAGATAAGCAAGTTGCTTGCAATGAAATTTAATGTGCTTTTTCTGTATTGTCAGTGTGGCACACTGTCTGTCATTTAAAGTGGCAGTGAAGTATGACCTGTGATTTGTATTCAGTTTGCAGTTATCTACCTTTTAAATAAGAGTGTACCTCTAATTTTCATGACAAATGCTTTCAATGCGCTCTCACTTTAAGTAGATTATTAAACAGCACCATATATGAGAATATGTTTTCTTGATAAATCGCTTGGATTTATCAAGAGATTTGAGGAAAATATTTCTTTTTGCTTTGTGAAGCCACCCATTGGATTAGCACTTATTGGAGGAATAGTGATGCAAGAAATTGTTTGCATGGCCTTCATTCTAAATTGGAGGCAGATTATCAGCTGTTATAAATTGTCACAGACATTGTCATTGACTTCAGTGGAGCTCTGAAAATTTACACTAGCTGTGGATCTGCTCCTTGAAGTGTTTAGATAAAGAAATCACTGGCATTCCTTTTGCAGTATGTCTGCACTGCAGCTGGGAGCACATTTCCTAGAGTGGGTAGACAGACACATGCTAGCTCTTCTGAAGCTAGCACGTGAAAAATAACAGTGTAGCTGCAGATAGCATGGGTGCTAACTTGGGCTAGCTGCCTGAGTACAAACCCACCCAGACTCACTGGGCACATACTAGGGCAGCAAGCTCAAACCATTGCCTATGCTACCTCCAGCAACACTGCTGTTTTTAATGAACTAATTTGAACACAGCGAGCTTGAGTCTGTCTACCTGAGCCTGAAAGCACATTTTCAGCTGCAGTGTAGACATACTCATACAGCAGGACTCAAGAAAACCTGGGCATCAGGTTGCCACAGTGACTGGGGTTTGTACCCTGGCTCCTAGCTCTTCTGTTGAAATGCAGCAAAGGAGCACCTTCTAGCGATCAAAAATAAAACTGCTGGTGCCTAGCTGGGAGCCAATTTTATCAAGCCCTGCCATACAGTGGTCAATACGAAAACATCAACATCTGTCAGCTGTTACTATACCACTGTTTCTGGGACACCACAGTTAGACCTCAATCCTGCAAACACTCAGTCACATCAATGTAAATGGTGCTACTCACCTTTATAAAGTTTGGTGCAGGCTTAAGTATTTGAAGGATCAGAGTTTGACTTCCTATTTTAAGTATAGGAGAATACTGTGGTACACTGGACACTGCCGTGTGGTAAGTATATAAAGTCTTTTTAATGGTGACCACTCTACAGCACATTGTGGTGATTCAGGCATAAGCAAGAGAAGGAAGGAACTGGAGAGAGCTTCTGTCAGCTCTGCTTGTTCCTGTTTGCAGCACAGTGGTTAAAATCAGAAAAATCTAATTAAAATAAACACTGATAAAACAAAGAATACATATTTCAGAATAGATTTCCCCCCCAGTCACATGCATAACTCCAGTAAATTTTAGGTCCAAATGATTTAAAGTCATCTTTTGCCACCTCCCTTTTGCACTGTGGAGACAGCAAACTCATATTTTATTGCATTTCTAGTCAACAATATGAAAGTAACTGTCATAGCAAGATTTAGATATACGCAAAGCTTGACTGATAGCACAGAGGAGAAAGAAGATTCTTAGAGCCTCATCTGAATGAGTGAAAATATACAATATCTCTTCACTGAAATATTATAGAAATATACACACACAATGGTGCAATGGGGTAGAAAAGTTTTATTGGCATCAGTTTGAGATGGTTGCATTACTTATGAGTGATGAAGTCCTGACAGAGAGATCCAGGTCATCCAAAGTGATTGCCATTAAAGCTTTCATCACCCCACCACACCAAGTATGTTGTTGATAACACATTTGAAATAGAAAATACTATTCTAGCAACGTTTCAAGGGGATAATTAACCATTTAAAATTATCTATCCACCACTAAATCCAGACAACTTAGTTACCATGAGCCCAGCAAGACAGGGTCAGAGGGAGCTATTGAGTGCCCCCAAATAGCTTTTAAATTGCTAAAAAATATTATGACTTTAAAGTCTACTCTACCTTGAAGTCTTTAATCTATTATTTGAGGACTTCAATACCTCAGTGATAGGTTAGGGGTCTATTACAGGAGTGGGTGGGTGAAGTTCTGTGGACTGCATTTTGCAGGACAGACTGGATGATCATAATAGTCCCTTCTGACCTTATAGTCTATGAATCTATGGCTATGTCTACACTGGCAAGTTAGTTCGAATTAAGGAGGCTTAATTCGAACTAACTAAAGCCATGGCTACACTAGGCTTTAGTTAGTTCGAATTAAGGGCTTCCTTAATTCGAACTAGTAAGTTCGAATAGGGTATTCGAACTAAGGGGTTAATTTGAACTAACTAGTTCGAATTAACCAATGTGGCCATGTTAATTCAAACTAATTTCTTAGTTCGAATTAACCAGCCATTGAAATGAATGGGGATCGCTAATTCGAACTAAGCAAGTGCTTGCTTAGTTCGAACTAACATTCCAGTGTGGCCATGCTAGTTCGCATTAAGCTAATTCGAACTAACTAAAATTAGTTCGAATTAGTTAGTTCAAACTAATTCGAACTAATTTTAGCAAGTGTAGACGTAGCCTATGAGTCTATGCTCTAGGAAATTCTCTTTTCTACTTTTAGCCCCTCAAAACAGCAAGATATTGGACTTTAAGCTATGATATTTACTTACAGAAAAACTGTCATTGGTGCAGGGTTGCAATGTCAGCCAGTATTTTTTTTATAGTGGTAGTGAGTAAATTCCACATTTAGGAGTGGAGAAAACATTTCACTGGCACATTGCTTTAGAAACAGTTATGGCTGTTTCTACAATATATTTGGGCATGAAGCCTTTAGCATTTCAGAATTTCCAGCTGGCACGGAATGCTGAAGCATGTGTCCTCAGCGACACTGGCTACCATGAAGACATCAAAGCTGTTGCTCCATCCCTAGGCTGGTTACAGATAAAATATAAATTCAATTTTAAGATCTCAGTGTTTAATTCAAGATGCACCATGGCTTGGTTCCAGGGTATGTAAAACTTTGATTAAAGCTGTGGGATGAAGACCACTGTCAACTACTTTGCTCTCCTAGCACAACAGAACTTTCTACAGTAAGGGGAGAAGGAGATTCCTCGGGGATCCCAGAACTGTAGAACGAACTCTACCAGGAACTAAGAACCATCACAATCTTCCTTATCTTGCACTCTAAGGGCAAGTGCATTTCTTTGACCTTGCCTTTTCTAACATAGATGCATAGCAACGTGATTTTTATTTTATATATAATTCCCAGAGAAAACACTCCACTGCAAACATTTCTCCCCCAAGAAAAAGATTAGAGAACAAATATGTGACAGATGTGTCATCATGTTGTTAACGCACTACTGGAAGGTGCTCAGATACTACTATGATGATCATGGTATAACAACCAGAATAGAGTAGAATAGTTAGGAAGTGTTAGGGACATTACAATAGCTCCTTGGGGAAGAAGGATTAGTATGCTCCTGGCAGATGAGGTGATCAAAGATGCATGATAAATTCATTTATCATGTGGCTACCACCTTCACATATGGAGGGTGTGTGTGTGTGTGTGTGTGTGTGTGTGTGTATGTGTGTACACACAAATACATTTATTTAATATTCCAAGATGCATAAATTACAAATGTTTAAAATCCCAAACCATGTAAAAAAGCAGCTGAATATATGGAATAACTTAAAAGATAAAAATACTTGAATGTCCTCAAGGTATCTGAATGTATCATCCTGAAACCTGCCAACATACTATGTTTTCATTGCCTAATAGTGCTGGTCAATCACTGTGCATTAGTCATACAAGAGTTATATTTACAGAACACTTGATGCCTTTTCTGCCTCCTACTTCTGGCCTATATTTTTCTTCCAACCCTTTATCTCTTTATATTTTTGTATGGTAGGTACTATCTTGATAGATATCTCAGTAAGAATAAGAACAGTTATACAGGTCACAAGGCTCTGATACTGAGTGATTCTTAACCCTGGCTTCTGTTGCTCTCACAGTTTAAGTCTGTCTGTAAATTTCCTCTTTATATAAATTGGTCAATCACATTTTCAGAATCTTGGAAGTGTATTTGCATTTTAAAATAAAGTTTGTAAGAATCTGTTTCTCCATTTACTTACCTGGGGACAACTGAATTCAGAATTCTTTGTCTTCCCTATCAGTTTACTGGCATCAGTATAAAGCAGAAGATTTCTAAAATTACTACGACATAAATTATACCAGCATATTTGGAATTAATAGACATTATTTTGTATGAAGTATTTTGAGAATATTGAGTGATCCTAACCCATATCTCTTCATGGCATCACCTTTACTGAGCTTGGTAAAGAGCCCAAAAATGCTTCAGGCATCTAGCATCCATAACAGGATCTATATATCAGCTAGGTATGGCTGTGTCCTTCATGGGCAGACTCCATGTAAGTAGCGGTGTCTTCCCTACGCACATCATATTGCAGGATAAGGGCCCAAATTTCCACAGAACATCTAGACTACCCAAATAAGGTGCTATTTTGAAAGTCCTGGAGGCAGCATCCTGGAACATTATTAAACTGAGGAAAATGAATTGCTAGTTAGTTACTAGTCAACAGTAGATTAATTTTTTGAGAAAAAAACTGTAATTCCTTAGCTTTCAAATTTACCTCCAGTTCTGACACTACTAGAATCAGTTTTATGAATTCAGCCTATTTTGATATATTCTTTTCCGTATTTCATACCATCCCTCAGTATATCCTCTAAGCAAATACCAAAACCGTGTTCTCTTAATGTGTTTATAAGCAGCTGTAGCTATCTCCCTGTTTGACACTGATTGCTGCTGCCATATGGCCATGCCACTTAAATGCTCCAGAAAAACAGTCCAAATGGCAAGACCTACTGTTACATGCTTTGTTACCCAAATTAAATTATGTGGTTTTGCATTCCTTGCCACTGAGGATAGCAGGAAAACAACGGAATCCATCAAAATGAACTTTCAGGCAAAATTCAGTCAGCTCACCAATAACGGAATGCATTCTCTCTCCTTCACTCCAGCATAAAAATGTGAACAGTGTTGTGGCCTTCCATATTTATCCATTGAAAAAAAAAGTCAAAGTGCTAATACTTTCTGAATAAAAATAATAGGACTAGCTAAAATAATGGTGTAATTTTTGTTTTACTTTATGTGTGTAAGCCTAAAATATTTCTAATTAATTCGAACTATAATTTGAACTAGAAAAAATTACTTCGAATTAGCGATCTCCATTGATTTCAATGGGCCGGTTAGTTCGAAATAAGAAATTAGTTTGAACTAACATGGCCACATTGGTTAATTCGAACTAGTTAGTTCGAATTAACCCTTACTTCTAATACCCTATTTGAAGTTATTAGTTCGAATTAAGGAAGCCCTTAATTCAAACTAATTAAAGCCTAGTGTAGCCATGGCTTTAGTTAGTTCGAATTAAGCTTCCTTAATTTGAACTAACTTGCCAGTGTGGAGGTAGCCTATGAGTTCAAGCCTAAAAATTGAAGTGCTTTCTCATCCCCATAATATTCCAAATCCCTCTAGTTTTGAATTGATCTACATAAAGAATGAACAAGAAAATTTCAACTTGATAACTAAATATTTATAACTGCTATTATGAGTTTTTTAAGCCTTGGCTTGTTTGAAGGTATTACTAAGATTTCCAATCTTGAAAGAAGACTCAGGGCCTCATTCTCCACTTTGCTACATTCATTTTTCATCTAGGTAAGTCCATGGGTTTCTTTGCATTTAAATTTTATTTGATAAAGTATGAACATTAAAGTTAATCAGTGTGACGAGCAGGCAAGAGGCTCAGTAAAGGACTCTTGGTTATATAAAGCCAGTCATTGCAATATAAAGCCCAGTCATCCTCCTTATGAAAAGGCCTACCACATGGACCTAGCACTTTCCACATAGGAGGAGTTCAGTTGTCTCACTGATCATATCCATCCAACTCTATGAACTATCAACTCTGAAGTCAACAAATACAGCCCATTGCCACAATACGTGCACTGCTTCTTTAACAAGAAACAAGAAATTTAAACTTATTAGAAATAAGTAGTAGGAAATGAAAGTGTTTCTCTAGGAAAAAAACCGCAAATACATATTAGACATGAGTAATATAATTTTCTCTAAATTCTAACTTGTAGCAAAGGGCTATACTTATGTCTGTGATTATTATTCTAATGTCATGGTTATTATTCATTTTAAACTTTAGGACAAGTTACTGGGTATGTTTTAAACCGGAAAGAGGCAAAGCCGTAATACTTCTAATAACCGTGCACCTAATCTGAAGGAAGGGCACATTGTTAAATTTTAATATTCAACTTCTAAAAAATAAAAATAAAAATGTTCTTTTTTCACTAAAGCTTGCGGGCAATTCCTGCATGAGTGCATTCATTGGCCTGTGGAGGTTAAGTGAAAAGCAAAGGGAAGTGGTTCTTTTTTAAAATCATGGAAAAGTAATATAAATTTAATCTAAATAAATATCCAGGATCAATTTCTATAGCCCAGGTGAAAGGTTTGAGGTCTGCAAGTATCCCAAACAAGGAATAAGTCATTTTCAATCCAGGTAGTAAAGATGCAGAGCCTGAACTCACTGCTGCAGAAGTTAAATTGCAGTTGTGCCATTCATTTTAATGGGAGCAAGAGCACATTCTTGTGCTGGTAATTTGATAATCTCTGGAAAATACCTGGTTATGCTGTTATCAACAGCTTTTTCAACTTCTCGCCTACAAAACCATTCATTTGGTATAGTATCTTTATGTTTACTCCAATGACATAATAGATCATGATTGTCTTCAATGAATTGTCTTTTAATCTGGTGGAAAACTTCTCTTTGATTTTCATCATTACTCACCCCACTGGGAAACTTCTGCTTTCTCATTATCAGAACTTCTAACTATGTTGTCAGTCCCAATAAGACCTGGATGCAGCTTTCAGTCTAAATTCCATTGTTTCTTCCAACTTGACTGTGTATTTCTGATACCTTGGTATCTTTGTTTACGTGCCCACAGTACTTCCTCCAACTCATTTTGATATTTTATAATTCTTTGTGCTACTGACTTACTTCTTTTATCCTTCATTAGATCTTCACTTTTCACTGTATTCTTTTGCTTTTGGGGGGCTTTGTTCCTTTCTTTAACTGCTGTTTTACACTCCTCATGCCACCATGAAGTGAAGTTTAGTTTTGAAGTACTTCAGTAGCCTAGGTACGGCTATAGTAGCTACTGCAATTAATCCCTTTGTTACATTATCATTGAAATTTTCTATGTCATCACTCATACTATGATTATATACAAATTCAGTACAATTACTTGTAAATAGTTTCCAGTTAGCTTTTCTCAAATTTCTTGTTGGTAATCTTCCATTTCTATCAGCCATACCTTGCTCTTAAAAAGTAATAAGTATAGGCAAATGATCCCTTCTTCCTTCTTTCCTATATATTTCCCACTTGCATTTACCTGCCACATTTGCTATTATAATTCCCAGGTGTAAGCTGGAAAAGTTACCATCAGCTGCATTAAATCTAGTTGGAATACCATTATTTAAAACCACTAGACTGTGTCCATCAATGAACTTTTCTAAACATGCACCATTTTTATCAGTCGCCTTACTTCACCACAATTTATTATATTTAGGTCATCACATATAATATATAGTCTTTTAGCACATTTCATTATTTCTTGTAGCTCTAGACTCTCTAATTTCCCACATGGTTTATGGCTATCAAAAACCTTAAAAAAATATATTACTCTTCTGCATTGGGATCTCAACAGCACTATATTCTAGGCTTGCTTCTTCATTCTCTACTGCTATGAAGTTTAATATTTCCCTTATGAAAGTACAAATGCCACCTCTTCTTCCTAGTTTTCAGTCTCTCCTAAAAGCAATATACCCCGGAATTTTCAATGCAAGTTCTTCAACCAATTAGGTTTCCTGGACACATATGACATATAGTTTAACTTTTATTTCCAGGATATTTTATTTTGGCTCTTGACCATGTGCTATCAGACTGTGAGCATTCTAACAAAAGATTGAGTTCCCCATACAAGTCATATTTCATTACTGACTTCATTCAAAATTGCATGAATAGAGACCATTGACATGTTACTAATAAACAAGTATTTTTCTGCTGCCCTTAGTATAATTTTCCTCTTTATTTTTTTCATTTTTAGTATGTCATCACCTATTCTTTTTGCAGTATTTATCATACGCTTTATAGACTGAGGCTATGTCTGCAGCTCCCTGTTTCCTGTGCATATTGCCTCTTCCTTCTCCATCTGATTCTTTGGAAGTCTCCTTACAAAAGAAAAAAATGTTAATATATCTTGTGTGGACGTTGCATCTCTTTAGCTTGCCTTGCTACAATATGCCCTCTCTATGCCAGATTTACTACATTTGACTGCTGTCTCTATACAATTTCCACAGGAATGCTTTCCTGCATATTTACCATATCTTATTTTCCCTTCACAAACATCTGCTACATGACCATATTGTGGGCACTTAAAAGACCTTAAAGAAGGGGGGCAGGGGGATATATGGCATGGTTCTGAATATCTGAAAACCTAGTGTTACTTTCTCAGGTAGAGCGCATCCCTTAAATGTAATCTGTATAGCTGTTGACAGCTTGCTTCCACCTCGTTTGCTAATTAGTCACTCACTTACTAACACTTTATCTTCTCCTATGCTTTTGGTTCTCTCATCATTGGTCAGCTCGAATGGCATTGCATATATTTCCCCCTTTATTTCAGTCAAATACCTTTGTAGCTGGTAACATTTTATCTTGTCCTAGCATTTTAGTTTTTAGAGTTTATCAGTGTAGTAACAAACAAGCTTAGCTTGTAGGTGGTGTTGCCATCAATCAGCCCTGACCAAAAGTTAATCCTATGTATAAGCAAAAAAGAGCTGGTACTATCAGCTCTGACCAAGAACTTACTCTGCACCTACAGGAACAGGAGACATAAATTGTAAGCTTTGTAAAAATAAAAAGATAAGAACAGTGAAAAGGAATGAAATAAATAAGTAGAAAAGATAACCAGATGTGTATGCCATCTTCCCACTTAGCAGAAAATAAGTGTATAAAAGCCAGTGACTAAACTCCCCTAAGTTGGAACTTCGTCGTTGGGGAAGCTGTGTATGCTGCCATGAGACATCCACCCCCTATGCGCTGCGCCCGCAGTCCTTTAGCTGGCATTCCTGTCTGCTGAAGGGGCGTAAGCATTGGTCTTTCCTTTTCTTTCTTTACTGGTATTCTAATAAATGTTGTTTGTTTTTACCCTTCATCCTGCCTCCCGGTGTTGTGTCTACTAAACTCACTGAACCATAAGGCCTGAGCTATATTTTGTAGCTGGTGCCACATTACATTGTTTTTACGTTCAACTAAAAGATCACCACCTCTCAGCCTCCTTGCTCTTACAATATCCCCTGTGCTTTTTAAAATCTAGTCAGCTACTTTCACAGGGTTAACATCACCTAATCTTATTTCTTTGGTTAGGGGATCTTACAATTCTAACGTTTTGGTTTATTTCCTTCCACAACTTTGCTTTTTTGCTTATATCATCATCTGATTTCTACTTCTTTCTCCCCACCTCCCTCCCTTTTTAACAGATTCTTCTTCAGTTTCCAGAGTGACTTCATTTGGGGTCAGAGAAAACAACAGAATACCACCAGTCACCACTTACAGCCCCCAAGTCAAACCTCTACAATCCTTTAACAAGGATCTACAGCGTATACTTCAAGGCAATTCCTCACTCTCTCAAGCCTTGGGAGGAAGACCTCTCCTCACTTACAGACAGCCCCCCAACCTTAAATGGATACTCACCAGCAATTTCAGACCATACAACAGAAACACCAAGGAAGGCACACATCCCTGCAACAAACCTCAACGTCAAATCTGCCCAGATATCTACACTAATGACAACATCATAGGACCTATCAAACCAACTACTCCATCATGGGCTCATTCACCTATTCATCCACCAAGGTGATACATGCCACCATGTGCCAACAACGCCCCTCGGTCTTATACATTGGACAAACTGGACTGCCTCTGTGCAAAAGAATAAATGGATACAAATCTGATATCAGAAATGACAACATTTAAAAACCAATAGGTGATCACTTCAATCTCCCCAGCCACACTGTGAAGGATTATCTGTGGCAATCCTTAAACATATTTATTCTAGGTCAGGGGTCGGCAACCCCTGGCATGTGTGCCAAACATGACATGCTGTGCCGCTCAGGCTCCCCCGCTGGCTCTGGCCCCGGCTCGCCACGCTTCCCTGCTGGGGAGCGCAGCCAGCAGCTGAGGCGTGCAGCTGAAGTCCCCTGCTGGGCAGAGCTGCTAGAGGGGAGCAGGGTGGGACGGGTTGGCCCGGTGCTGGCAGGACAGAGCCGGCCCCAGCCATGGCCACCAAGAGGGCGGATCGGCTCGGCCCACTTACTTCACTTCATTTATCCCTCCTCCTTATATTATCTTTTTTTTTTTTTTCCATTTTCAAGCTTCTGACAAAGTGGGATCTCTCCCATGAAAGCTCATGTAATAAATAAATTTGTTAGTCTTTATAAGTGTCACATGTCTCCTTGTTTGTTTTGCAGAAATGTGTCAACATTTTCCTACAGACTCAGTCAACTCCCCTGCTCCGCCCTTTGCCCCCAACTGTGTTGGTTTTCTCCCTTTCAAGATCCTCCCTCCAAGTTTGACATCCCTCTCATATGTAGTCAGTTGGGGCCACCTAAGCCCATATTAGCTCATTACCCTTATGTTATCCAGAGTGAAATTTATATACTGCATCACACCATACTTTTCTCAACTCAAGCTAGACCACTGCAATGTATCTGCCTGTGGCTACACTTTATATATACCAAGAAATTGAAGAAGGGGCAGAATTCAGATTACTAAGTACTCTCTTGCTGGAAACATAACAGTGGCTAGGGATCTGCAATGGTAGCCTCTTCCTGTAGTATACTGCAAAGTGCTGGTTTCGATCAGCTCTCCCTTTGTGCCATACTGTTATATTTATCATCAGCAGAGATATTTTGGCTGGCATAAAACAGATAAAGCTGCAAACAATGCATTTTCAATAAGGGATGTTCATTTCTGAAATTTCCTTCCCCCCTTTAGCATGAAGGGTAAAATCTGCAGAAGCAACTAAATAACTTAGGAATCTAAATTCCATTTTCAAAGTGATTTAGGCACTTAAGGCCAGATTTTCAAAAGTATTTAGGTACTTGATGATGCAGGTAGGTACCTAATGGGATTTTCAAAAGTGCCTAAGATGTCTTGGTGCCTAACTGTCAGTCACTTTAAGGCTAAGGCACTTAACTTGCTTAGGTACTTTTAAAAATCTAACTAAAAAGCCTATTTTCATCTTTAGGTGTCTAAATACAGACTAACACGGCTACCCCTTTGGAATTTGAAAGTCAATGGAACTTCATGACTTTTGAAAGTTGGCCTTAGGCTCTAAAGGCACTTGGGCATTTTTGAAAATTTGACACCAAAGAGCTCAATATGGGACACATTGGAAGGGTTTTCTCTTTACCTAAGATTTTGAGAGGGAGGCCATGAAATCAGCTGATGAGTGTAGGTGAGTATGTTATTTTGCTTGTGTTTAACTTCATCACTATTTTTTTCATTTTCTGGTTATGAGGTGAGCAAAACTGCTGGATTCCTCTTCTATGACAATGCTAAAGACATATAGCACCTTCATTTTATTGGTTATAAACTGAAGTAGACAGAAGAAATAGACACCTCTACTTCTTCCGACATTTGAAAAAAAATTCTACTGAATTAAGAGGGAAGCCATGACATTCTGTCATGTTGGGAGCCCTGGATGATCAGTACTTGTGTAAGCAATGCTTTGTGGGATATATAAATACTTATTACTAAAAAGAAAAGAAGAAAAAAGTTCTTCACTTTTCATCCAAGTGATTAAGGCAGAGTTTCCATTGATAATTTTGGGGTTTTTTTTAATTAAATTATTTGCTGTGCAAATATTTAATTAATTGCAACTTTAGCTATCACTATTCAGGCACCATCAAAGAATTAGAATGTTTTAATATAAAAAATTAATTAATTGATAAACAACTACATAGCTGTTCTATCTGTTGATTTGCTGAAAGATGTGTGAAAATTAAATTCTACTGCAAAAATGCCAGTGAATTCCTGTACCCATGAAGAGCCCCACTATTTTAACTTCACTTGGGCTCCATATGGCCATACGGAAAGAATACAGAACACGTTTAATAAGTAAAAAAAGAAAATAGGCAGAGGTCATAAAAGAAAGGAAATTATTTGAGGGAAAGAAAATAGGCAGCCGTTACAAAACACAAAGAAAGAGAAATTAGGTAGAGCTTAAAATATAAAAAGAGGGAGTGAGGTGTGGAGTTTAAGAAATTTGGGGGGAAATACTTCACTGTCTTTTTGTCTTTTGTTTGTGATTTGTCTCATCGGATCGTATAATTTTCAGGTCTGTGTTTGTACATATCAGTGAAGTACCCAGCATTTTGGGGGTACAATGTTGCACAAATGCTATATAATAGTACTCCAGCTACAAACTGTTGAAATACAAATGCTAGTGAACATAGGCTATGCGTTATCTTACACAACAAAAATATCCGAGTATGCATATACATCAGGGCTTGAGAAATCTTGGGCTCCAAGTCGCCATGGCATCCAGGAATTTCACCGTGGCACCTAGCTGCACCGCAGTGTTTAGAAGTATAATGTCCTCTGGTGCCTAAAAAAAAGCCACGGGCATCTTCATTAGCACTGCTGCACCTCTGCCCAAACTGTTGTCATCAGCAGCTTTTTCCAGGGGCGAGGGGCTTTTCCACTTCGCACTGCACTGAAACTGTCGGCTATTTTAGGTGGTGGTGGGTGTTCTGAAGTGTCACGCCGCTAAGCACTTTAGCTTTTGGGCTGGCTCCTAACCAGGCAGCACATTTCTCAAGCCTTGATATACATATTCACTGCCTGCTAATGCATCATAATTACATGACAATTCAAATACTTTCATATTGACCCCATTTTAAACAATGGAGAACCTGCCATAAACATTTTCCTGCTTCACCCTCCAAATGGACCTGTGATTGAAAATGAAACTGGACTGAGATCCAGGATTAATGCTGTTCAGTCCTGAACTAATACCACCTCTGAAAGCTGATAAGCACAGCACCTGACTCTTACTATGTATCTGATACTTTTAATATTTTAAAAATAAGGAGAAGAAAAAAGGGGATGAATAAAAAAATGAGGAAAAGGTGAACTATGAGGCTGGTAGACAAGGTCTATTATCTGTTGGAGGAGCCCTTGTAACCAAAAGGAAGAAAAGGATTTAAAAGAAGGCAAAGATGCTAATTTTATAAAACTTAAGCTACTTTAAGAAAGCCTGTTTTGAACCCCATTTCCATTGATACATAGATCGTAAGGCCAGAAGGGACAATTATGATCATCTAGTCCAGTGGTTCCCAACCCGTGGCTCACAGGCCACTTTTGACCCAAGGGGTCTTTCAAAGTGGCCCACTCACCCCCACTGGTGGGAGCTTCCTTAACATTAAGGAGGCAATGGTTGTAATGTTAAGGAAGCTCCCACCTACAATGGGCCAAAGGGAGAAACCTGATGAGCCATTAAGGAGACAATGATTGTTCACACCCTCCTGTCTAAGGCATTTCTCCAGAATGACACAAGTTAAAGTATAGATATAACACCAAATT